>PYHW01010334.1:6418945-6442986 GCA_013186435.1 Turdus rufiventris
TTTGCAACAGCATGTTTTGGATCCCGATACTGATTTCTTTGGTTTCTCAAGGAGGAAAATATTTTAGCTGGAACAGATTGATGACTATAATTGAGCAGAAAGAGACTGGTTGCTCAAAGGAGACTGTTATACTTCTGTGTTTCTCTTTTATTTTACCATGGAGAGAAAGAAAATGTTGGATTTATTTATAGCCAAGTAAACTAGGATTCATGCAGCTCTCATTTGTTCCTGTGTGACTGTTCTATACTTCTGGCAAAACGAACCTTTTCTATGCCCATACTGCTTTTTATGTGTGTAAATGTGTCTAACTAAACCTTCTTCACATGTTATTATGCTAACACAATAGGTGGCTATATATAATTACTGGGTTCACCAGTTGCACAGAGGATTGCAATGAGGTTTTCCCTTTGTAGTTTTGGTTTAATTGAATTGCTCCTTTGTGGCCATAGTCACAAAATTCAAATCATTGTGTAATGATAACAGGAAATTATTGATAAAAGAATGGGGTTATAGAATATATTCAGTGTTTCTTCACCCACATGTAACAAGCTTCCGATGAGACAAAGAGAGCATGACACATAAAAGAACCAGGTGGTGAATAAAAACCTATTTATATTTGTGGAAATAACACAATAAAATGACTTCAAGTGGGTAGGTATCATTTCACATCGCTTATACATATACACGTATGACACATTGCTATTCATTCCTTGTTTTAAAAAGACTTTGTGACTAGGCTACCAGTTGTCATATTGCATATTTTTATGCTTCAGCCAAGAACCAGGAGGCTTTTGGTTTTGCTTTTTCTTCTTTTTTTGACAAGATTACGTACACTAAGTCCCCCAGGAATATACCATCTTGTTTCATATCTTGCCTATCCAGAATCATATAAAGAATACAGGATGTCATCCCAGTACTGCAAGCTGATCTGTGAGAACCCCTACATCCTTGTAGAATTCAGACTTGAATGTGACTAAGCTCTAGTTACAATAAACAAATGCACTAAAGAGCTGCACCTGGCAAACAGCTGAAAAGCACTCCCTTTGCCAGCTTACTGAATGTTTTTTTACCAAATATAAAATTGACTACTTCCCTGAAAAGATATTCTCCTTTCAGTTGTACGGGTAGTTCCTTTGATCCATCAAATTCCATCCCAAATTTTGCACTTTTTCCATACAACGCCCAGGAGGTGAATGGGAATTGGGTAGGTTTCACTGCAGTTGAGTGTTTGTTATATTTTCACATTTGTACAGTTTCATTTTGTGAAATATGCTTCAATATCAATTTTATAATTTTTCCGTTGAAATTTTTGCAAAGATAGTGTGTTTTTAAAACTATCCTCCTGCATCCTTCTCTCTAGAATTTATCTGAATGAACAATGGACTCATCTCCGGTAAAGGATTATGTTCACCCAACCAAAGCCTTGATAAAGCTTAGGATAATTTGAATGAATCCAAAATTTATCAGGGTTTGAGAAAATTTAAGTGTGTGTCCTGAGCCAGCTTAAATTTTCTTTATAGTCATTGAAAAGGAAAAAATCACATCCAAGGGGTCACTGATCATGCCTTATTACTGTAACTAAGACAAACAGGAGTTAAAATGTAATGCCAATAGCTGTCCTTAAATGTACTCATTGGTCTTGTGCAGGGAGCACTTGCTAATGCGTACTGCTGCTTCACAGCAAGAGAAAGGTGCCCCATAGCACTTTTAGGTCATGCTGTGCCTTCAGATGCGCTTAATGGTGACAAACTTCAAGTGGTTAAAAAACCCTGATTCAGTTCCATAATCAAGACTTACCCTTGAAAACCATTTTTTTTAGTAACAATTTCCTTTGTATATGTTGATTTGCTGCTATCCTTTTTTTACATCTTAGAGTTCAATTTAAGACCTTTTCTTTCAAAAAAAGCAGATCCCAGATTTCACAGTTAAAAAAAAAATAAAGCTGATTTTTTCAAATTGGCATTATGCCAGCAACTAGATCTGAAAAAAACATTATGTGATATAAAATCATGACTATTAGCAGCAGCACCATTGATATACATGACAAGAAGAAATGTCTGAATGCAGAAATGCAAATCTGTGGGATGGGTTCTGCCTTTCTTAAGTAATTCTGAAGTCTTTCTAAATGAGAGAGACACTTCACATTCTCTCATGTTACATTCTCCTTTCATTCTTGCTGTTTATAATTTTTCTTTTCTTTCATTCTTTATGCTTTTCCCCCAGCTGTCAATTATCTCCACTCATTTTTTAAAGTCTCTTCTTTCATAGCCTCTGCACTACTGACCATCTATTTGTTTCCTGTTCCCTGTCAGTCTCACTTAAGCCTGACTTTCCTTCAGCAATGCACTGTCCCCCAGCAGAGGCAGCAATCAAGGAGATTGATGCCTGCGGCTTTCCCAGTCGCAGTGACCTCAGTGTTCTAGCCCTGTTCTCACTTCTCTCCTTTCCCCAGGCCATTTTGGTTTCTTCCCATACTGTCACCAAGTTGTTTTAATCTACCTCTGTCTGCATCTTCCATGCAATGTTCACTTCTGGTGCTACAGGACAGCTTATTGCAAATAGCTTTCAAATAGTGTTCAACTTCACATTTCTGCAATGTTTTCCCATTTCAGTAGACTTCCTTTAACTATGGGTTTCCTTGGTTAGTTCCTGCTAATGACTGTACTTTTTGAGCTATGCTTCATCTCCTAATGTCCAACTGTAGGTCAGTTTTTGCATATTGATATGAATACATCACCAATATTTATTTTTTTAAAAATCCATGCCTCATTTTAAAATAATTCAGATTATAAAAGTAATGTTTTCTTTTTATCAAATGTGTTCCACCTGTTGAGCTGAGGGAATTATTTTACAAAAAGTCACTTTTCAAATGTAATATTCACTAAACGGACGTTTTTAGAAACATATATGTGATGATGACTGCATTTTTGCTTATTTTTTAAATGGGAGCTATATGGATGTCTGTGCTTATTCTTAATAATATTTAAGATATATTTTAATATTTGAAAAAAAAAGTCCTAGACCAGTAGGCAGAGAACATAGCTGTGTAAGTGTTCTGCACTCCATGGTAATCAACTAAAAAGGGAAAAATTAAAGTAGAAATTAGTTGCGTATGATAGTTATTATTCTTCTAGTTTTTTAGATGTCTTTTCAGTACATTAAAAGAACAGATTAGGTTATTTCTGTGGAGCTAAGACTGCTTATTGATCTGCAATAACATTACCCTGAACTAATATCACAGATTTTTTTACAGGAGGTGATAACTGAGTTTATACCTGAATTAAAATGATGGATAAAAACTTGATAAGAATTCCAGTCTCTGTATAGCAAATACCATCAGATCAAGGAAAGCAGTTTGTTCATTCACTGATTGTATCAGGTCATATTTAATATTGTGACATCCACAAGGTTATAGAGATATTACAGAATTGCAAGGTTGAGGCATTATTATTAGATTATTAAATGTTAGATTTTTCTTCAGGAGTTTCACACAGAAGGAAATATTTGTATAGGCTATAACATGGTGTGGCACATATATTTGAGAGTTTCCATGATATTTAATATACATACACAGAACATATATTCGCAAAAAATTTGGAATGACAAGCAGTATGTTTTATACAAAAATGTACCACAGAATACCCAACTGATATTAATTCCTTTTTTTTTCTACTATTTAGTTCTGATTTTTTCCAATATTTTTCACTGAAATATAAGAAAGATAAAAGCAAGCAGGTGCTAACTGTGTTGCTTAGGGTCTGATCCTGCACCGCTGAAGTCAATGGAAGCTTTGTCATTGACTTCAATAGGAGCAGGATTTGAACCTTATGCTCTATCAGAACACACAGGAACAAAAGCAATGGGCCTCTGTCATCCTGAAAGGAAACTTTAACTTCATATCATATTTTGAGTCTGACTATGTCAGGTTTTTGCACATCAGTTTGTGACTGAATGCAATTTGGATTTTTTTAATAGTATACTAAACTATGTAAGTTTTGTATCATGTACTAAAGTAGTATACAACTATGTAGTTTGGGGTTTTTTGGGGTTTTTTTTTTTGTTTTTTTCTCAAATCGATATCAGAACTCTTGCCTGTCCAGCTTTATTGTAAAAGCATTTTTGGAAGAGATTTAATAATTGTTGCTAAGAAACTAATTTTTTTCTATAAAGGCTATGCAAATCTTACAATAGTTAGAAGTGAAAAGAATGGGAAGCTTCATTCTAGTGTAACTAAACAAAAATAAAGTAAAGCTTCAGCTTCACAGAAACAGAACTCCAAATTAGAAATGGTCTGATTAAGCTATGTATGTTGAATGTTTGGTGGCAACCTGCTCAGAGAAGCATGACAGCCGCAGGGCTATTGACTTTCCTGTGCACTGAGCTATTGAAAAACCAGGTTATGTCACCATGGTCTAATGTACGCTACTCAAGAATAATTTCACCAACTGCACAATAAAAAGCTATGTACTTGAGGAAGAAAATGAGCAACATGAAGTACAATTTAGCCATGGAAAGGAGGGATTACTGATGTTACACAAAGGACTAGGAGCCCCTTTTTTCTTTTCAAAACATGGATCAGCTATCTCCTCAATATTTATGAGTTAAACCAATTGTGTTCATAAAAACAGTGCCATAAAATTAATCCTGATCTGGAAAAGCAAGTATATATGTTAACATCACACTGTCTATGACCAATCCCTGAAAGGCCTCTAAAATTAAAGAGCTCTGCTTGTGACATCTGCTGGGTGAATTTTTAAACTCTCATAAATATGCCTGGCTTCTTCTTTCACTTCATCCATAGTTAGATTTTTCCTCAGGGCCGTAAGTTCTTTTGAACAGAATAGAAATTCTTTTCACTTTATTATACTTTTTGGGAGCTTTAATACATGGTTCTGTGATGACCCAGCTAGCATCAAAGACTTTCAAGATAGCTGTACTACAAAGACACAAATTTGCTTGATATATTTATACTTGGTGATACACAATCTAGAGTAGCTAATTAACTTAAGTGCCAAGAATATACAATTCCACAGATCATTGATTTTCACAGCAGAACATCTCCAGATTTTCCTTTTACTGCCTCCTGTGATCTGTAGTATAGTAACTGGATGCAGGATCTAAATAAGTGCAGGACATCATCAACAGGAACTCTGAACTCAGTGTCGTTTGTTTGTTTCAGACCTTTTGAAGAATTCAAATGCCATTGTCATTAGAACAAACAAAACCTTTTAAGTGCTCAGATGCTTTTTCCATGAGAAATGAACATCACTGTTAAAAGGCACGATTGCAACTGTGTAAGTGCTACCAAATGTGAAATCCTAATTAAGGTTGAATGTAGTGAATTAAAAAATTCTTAGACTGTAACATCTCTATATAGTGAAGCATTTGATGACAGCATGGCATGGAGCCAATCTACTGTAATGACTCCTGTGGAAATCTTTAGGAGAGAGAAGGTAGCTTGTGTAGAGAGAGCTAAAGAAGTTTCTTCATTAAATTTAAATGATGCCATATAGAATTGTCCAGAAATTTAAGATAGTGTATTTCCAATTTTGTTTCTCTATATGTATTTTCTTTCAAAATAGTCAGAAACTGTGCTTCTTCTCTTTTGGAGCACATCATATTTTATTGAGTTACTAATTTTGTGTTTGTTGTGTGTGCCAATATGCCTCCTTTTTTAAAAGGAAAAACAAGATTCAACTAAATGGACCCTCAGTGGAAAAATACAAGTCTTCCTCTTCTGGCTCATGGGCTTCTGGCAGTTTGGGGAGTATTAATGGCCCAAGAATAAATGATTCACCTCTGGCAGGAAAGGGTGAAGATAGACAACTTCTGTGAAGAGCTGGGTATGATCTTTTTGATGCTAGTGGGGTAATAAGAAAGGGACACATCTCCCTTAATAGAGCATTGCTGACTTACCCACTATGACAACCCATGGGTGTCAGCAGATTTTTCAGATGCTGGAATAGTCTCAATAATTAATAACCTGGACAATTTTTGGCAACTTTGACATGTTGCTGCCCTATGTAGTTTCTTGTGCTTTGTATGTGATAGAACCAGTCCTGACTCCATAGGGCATATTTGTAGTTGAGCAATCTTATCTACTGCTCTTTAGCGTGAGTATTGTTTTGTACAGTTAAGTATTTCTGTAGTCTTTCCCTGTAACAGTCAAAATATCTAATTGGTTCTATTTCTAGAGAGAACTCTCATGGCAATTTACTGAGGAAGCCACGGTTGAAGGCTGCAAATTGACAACAATAAAAGTGTTATCCCAAGTTCAATAGTTAACGTTAAGATAGGAGATACTGATTATCTTTTTCTTTGCTTCGTTAGTGATGAATGGAAGCAAATTTGATGCAGACAGCAATCTGGTGGAATGATGCAGAGCTATCTATGAAAACATCTGTACTAATCCACCAATGCAGTAAATTATAGCTACAAGCAAACGACATTGATCCAAGAGGATCATTAACAGCTTTAACCAACTGATCCAAGTAATAGGGTAAATGAGAGTACATTATCAAGATCTGATTTTTACAGCTGTCAACTACAATTGCTAAAACATTGTTACCACTTCCTCTCAACTTCAACCACTTTATGACTTAAATTTAGTGTATCCTATTGTGGTTAGCCAACAAGGATCAATTAAGTGGTAAAATACGCGGGAAAAAATTGCCCAGTGATCATGCACTCCATTTACCAGGAGGTCAGTCACAAAGGGAGAGATAATTGCTGCAAGCCAGCAAAATTAATCGGGGATGAGCCAGAAAGGATGATGTATGTTCTGTGACAAAGTACGTGACAGAGATGTACGTATAAACCTGTAGCTACTTGCCTTGTTGAGGACACAAGGACAAGAGAAGGAGACATGTGAAAAACAATTAACATGGCTTCAGAGTTAGCAATTCTTAATTATCCATAACATGTCGACATCAGATAATTAGTGTCCCAATTTTTAACAATATTTGGTCATTAACTACAGTAGAATAAGAAAGATTAAGAACAGAGCCATTTGTCTGAGCTAAGTGTTACATAATGGTGTCTACATGTGAACATAATACAACTAAATCATGCTCATGGTAATGACACAGAAATCTTCTTACTGTGGGACCAATATAAATGTCCTAAATTCGAGCTTATAACAAGTTGCTTTTTATGTTTCTATAAGAAAGTTTGTTTGTATTGGCAGCCTGCAAAATAAATAAGACTTTAGTGATAGCTGTAGTTTTAAACTCCCTGATTTGCTGCTTTTATTTGTACATTTAAGTTTTCACAGCAAGTGTCTTAAGTCCCATGACTCAGACCATTTTAATATTAATGCTAATTAAGAAAAGGTCATTTCTAGCTCAGTTTTCTAAACCTCCAAGACTCTGTGAGCATGCAAAATACACAGGTCTTGTGAAAATTCTCCTTCAGCACCTTTATCCTCTGTCAATGGTCTTTGACTACTTTTAACTACGTTTTATCGAGAGGTAGAAATCTTAAGATCTTACCTGTAGACAGTGGGCCAATAGGAATAGGTAAATCATGTGTCAGGCACAAGAGACTCCGCATGTGCAGAAACACAGAAAACCTTAAGAAAAAATATTCACAGATCTGCTTGAATTTTTCCAGTGTTAATGCAAGAAATCTTAGAAGTGCAGAATGGGATGTTTCATATCTTCCATCTTGTTTCTGCTATATAAGAAAAAGAGAGGGAGAGGCAGATACACACGTGTACATGCATGCTCACAAGTACGTGTAGCTCAATCTCCTTTTAATCACTCTTTCTTCTATCCTGTTAGTGTATTTTTCAGAATTTTTCAGACAGTTCTCACTTCCTCTTAAGTAGGTTTAAGATTACAGATGCACTGTGATTTGTAGCTTTGCTTTGTATGACCCCTGCTAAACTCTTACCTGTGTTTCAACTTGTACAAAATTATCCATTGAATCTGGTGTTTTCTCTCATATGTGTGCATTTGCAGCAGCAGACCCTTCACTTTCTGTATCTGCCATCTCATGTCTGCTGATGGATCTATTTGCCATCTCTCCTTTTGACCTTTTCTGCCTTTCACCTAAACATTACTTTTTTTTATTAGAATCCCATTTCCTAATTCATCATGGAGAGCTCGTATTTTTCCATAATACCCAGGCTCCTATCAGACAGTAGTGTCTGAGTCAGCAGAGCAGATTCAAAGCTAGTAAACCCTGATGCTTATGTGGAGAAATGCCATTTATTTCGCTAAAGAGTCTATTTAAGTTCATGCAGCCTCTAATCATGGCTGTGAAATGAGGAATTGGATGCTAATATTTCAGAGCCAATACAGTAATGATGTGTCTCTGTGGGCCTCCTGTGGAATTATTCCAGATATTCCCTTGTGTAGCTGAGATGAAAATTTCACCCTTAGTTCTAATTTTTTGTATTGCAGCTTAACTGATAATGAAGAGGGAAAAGTGTCATTGCACTTTATGTTGTGTAGAGTTAATCACGTGAAATATTTTAGGGCTAAACGTTCTGCTCTTTGATGTTGGCATTAAACATTAGCATTTAAATCTTTGGTGGGTATTTACATTGTTGTAGTCAGTGGAGATTGATAGGTTTCTTTAGGGAGTGATTTGGAACAGGAGCCAAGTTTAGGAATTGTGCATCGACTCATCCTTAATTACAGAGGAAGCGTTAGATTACCTTCCCTATTTAGCCACCTAAATTAACTGGCAAAAGTTGATGACTTGAATGCCCTCTTCCTCCCACCCCCACATACACAAATGCTAATTTCTGCCGCAATGTTAACATTAAATATTTACACAATTTTATTTATTTTCAAAATATTACTAAGCAAGCAAGCAAGCAAATTTTAAAATAGTTTATTGTCTGTGTGGTTTTAAAACTCTGGAAAATAATTTGCTTATCTTATTAGTAATTCATGTTTATTGAGACTCTTTGAAGCTGTTTACCAAGGACTGAATTAACCAAGGTGCTTAGTGAGGATATTCATATACAGGTGTGTCCTAAAAATAGGGATATTTCACTTGATTGCAGTGCATAGCTTTAAAGTTAAAAATTATTTTAAAATGTAAAACACTTGTTCTGTGATTTACATTTATTGTAGTGCTAGTTAAGAGTCCCCATTAGGAGAACAGCAGGTGCCTTACAGCTTATTTTGCCTACAACAATGCAGCAATAGCCACCCATCAGTGTTACAACCTTCTGTGTAAAAAATGAATTTGATGAGCCATGCAGTGGCACAGAACAATTACAGTCAAATAACCTTCAATGAGCAGTAAGTAGAGAAAGTGAACTCCTTCACCAGACTCTTGGAAGATGTTCCTCAACATTTTCCCTAGCAGGTACCCCAGGTTCTCATAGTGCTTTGAAGGGTAAATTCTGAATGCCAAAGATACCACCTTTCAGACCTGTACTGAGATGTTGGTGGTGATCTCTCAGGAAGACATGTCCCATCCCATTTAGCAATCTATAGTTCTAAATTATTAGCTCAAACTCCACTGGGATACCAGCAGATAGGCAGTGGAACTCAAAGATACTCATGGGTGTGCCCTGTTTACCAAAGCTAAGCCTGCTCAAAAGAGATCAGGATTCATCCTCTGTTCCTGGCATGTCAGGGCTCATGCTTGCAAAATTAACTTCTTTATCTCTTAGAACAGTGTTCCCATGTTGAGATTGCCATAATTGTGCCCAACTAGCTAAGCATGCTAACAAAGTAACAGTACAGACAAGCATGTATTCATATTCCATTCTCAACTCTAGTGCCATTTACTTTACTAGATTAAGTTTACCAAGTCTCCTGAGGTAAATTTATAGATCAGGAGGTCTATAAAATTTGACTTCTTGCAAAATATTGTAATGAGCTAATCTCAAAGTGATAAACCTATTCATAAAATCAGCACAGCTCCTTTTCTGGGAGAAATACCACAGCTGCCAGCTGCAGTGAAATTGGTAAACTGGTACCATGCCTCTCTTGGTCACATGGTCATATAAATTTCTGTGAATGCAGAACACTCCTGGGAACAATCATAGCTTGTTTCATAAATTCTGTTTTGAAAAAGGGTTATGTTTTCCATTGGACTCACAGAAAGTGCTTCAGTTTGTATTCCTATTTTTGAAGTTTGTATTATGTTTCAATACTGAGTTAAATTTTCCTTTCCTCTACTCACTCTGAAGCCTAGGAAAGGTAAAAATATTCAGAGCATGAATAAAATAGTTTTGAAGTTATTGATAAAACAGACAGAACTATTGTTTCAAAATGTGGGAAGACCTCAAGTATATTTTTGATCGCAGAAATTAAGTAAGGAATTTCTAAAAAATGTTCTCTTACCTTCTTATGCTGTGATTCAAAGTCAGTGGTAACTCTCATAGGTATCTAAGCCATTTAAAATGACTAATAAGGACAAATAAGGTGGCACAAAATTGCTTTGCATTGAACTAGCTCTGAACAGTCAGTATTAGTCAGTATCACAACCTAGAGAGCTGGCACACATTTAGAAAAAAAGCATAAAGAGAAGGTGGTAATTATTGAACTTTTTTCATACATTGATCCTTTTTCATACATTTTAATGTTATATCTAATATAAGGCTGTTCAGAAATTTTCCGTAAAATCTGGGATGTGGGAAATGTTTACCCATGTACATGCTCAATTTTCTTCAAATATAGAATAATACTTAGGAATTTACATAAACCAGCTGTAAAAAATGACTTGATCCTGTGTTTTGGATTTATTTTTTTTTTCTGTGTTTAGAAGTGCATGTAGTGTGATGTTTTGAATTTAATCAGTGCATCTCATGGGGAGCTTTGGTGTAAAAGGAGTGGATTTTGACCCATGTAGCTGTAGAAAGTAAAAGTCAGTGATCTCCATTAGACTGTATATCCCACTGGGTAGTATCAGTTGCCCTTTTGTTATTGTAAGCTCTTTCTCTTGCTTTTACTCTTTAAATAAATATATTGAAGCCAAAGAGTTAATGACAAATTCAGGAAGCCTTGACTTAACGGTGATGAAGTGAGATGCGTTTTGTGCCATTCAATGTACACAATTTATAGCCCCGTTTGATTACCGCGGCATGTCCTCCGCCTGTAAGGATTGCACCCGGGGGACCAGTCAACTTATTAATTCATCACTTGCTACCTTTCATGGTGCAAGAGCCCTTTATGGCATACAAGCAGAGAGATCCTGGAATCTCAAGGCTGCTGGCCGACTGGTTCCACTCTAGCTGCCCCTTTGTGTGCAGGCACAATGCTAGAAACTTTTTCCTGGGCTCCGCTTTCCCGGAGTCGCCCTCCTTTTGTCTTACAACAGGAGCATGGTCACAGGGACTTCCAGGGAGGAATGGCCTTCCCCAAGTTAACCTGTAGCTTTTTTAAGTGCCTTTTGATTTATCTGTCACCTGATCCATCAGCAATGAATAATTTTCATGGAAGGTGCACTTTAATTACCTTCCCATTTGACTAGCATTATCATGCCCTATCTAGGTAATTAATCTCACAAAGTATCCAATTTCAGTCTTTATTGCTGGCAGGCAGGCCTTGTGAATTATATGTGCTTGAATGGGCATTGGGTCTGTTGTTAAACCAAATAGGCCATGAAACAAATTTTGGGTCCTTTTTTTTTTTTTTTGGTCTTTTTTNGGTTCATACAGATGTTGTGGTCTAGTTGCTTTTGTTGACATAGTTGAGATTTGCATAATGTAAAGCAGAAAAAGGTAGTGGTAGAAAATGGTGGCTGATAAAAAAAATAATTAAAAGCACAGATCATAGAAGTCAATCAGTTTCTGAAGAAATAGTTAGCAGGTTGTGAAACTAGGTTCCAAAAGTAATCATTTTTTTTTGCTCTTGAATAATGTATAACTCTCACAGTATGAGCACTGTATGCCAAAGAGTTACTTTGTAGAACTGGTGCGTTCACAGGATAAATTAGAAGTTCCCCTCCCAATATCAGATTAAGGATTTCAAATTGTGTTCAGATTTATGTTTCATTGCTCTGTGGGTAAAAGATAAACCTTTTAAAAATGTATTATTGAAAAAGAAGATTGAATAGCATGGCCATGGTTATTCTTTTTTCTTATGTCTGTCTCATTAAAAAATGGTGAAGAGCTAAGGTATTTGGAAAACTGAAGAAAAATTGCCTCATTAGTTAAAAATAAATAGTTGCATGGTGCAAGACTTTCATTTGATTGCCTGCAGTTTAGACACATTGAGTATTTTGGAAATTCCTTTCTAATTTTTCTGAAAGTGTTTTTTTCCTTCTGTTTCCTCTCAGTTTCCTTCCCATTCCCCAGCAACAACAACAACAAAAAAATAGATATATATTTTTTTTTCTTTTTTCAAAAGTTTGTTTTGACAGAAGCAATCTTGAGTTGCAGCCGAGAAAAATAAATTTACTCACTTTTACTCACTTTTACTCACTGAAGCTGATAAAGTAGTGTGTTAGTTACGTTTCATGTTTTAAGTACAGGTCAGCACTTATGTATTAGAAAAAAAATATAGAATTTTAAAAATATGAGGATTTGTGAGGGAAATTATAAAATCTTAAATTCATAGGATTTTTCTTTGTTACAATTTTTAAGGTAACCAAAGCAATCTGTATGATGCTTGTAACTAAAAGCCCTTGAAAGAAGCAGACAGTTTTACAAAGGCACAATTGAACTTCTTACAGTTTTTTTCGTAACAGGACTTCTTAAATACCATCATTTTATTATGTGACAGATTATTTTTTATTTAATGGAGATGCATTTTTTTTTTTAATCAAGAGTTCTTCAGACAAGAGAAAATTTTGTATAATGGTGGTTTGTGCTTAGAATTATTTTAAGGGAAAAATGTCTGAAAATATTTAAGTGGAGACAACTGTGTTTAACCATGTAATTCTCGCTTCTACCACTTTGAACTTCAGAAAATTAGAATAATAAACAGCATGGAGATTGATACTGGAATGCAGAATCTTTCACCTTTAGGTCAACAATTCAAATTCAGTAAACCAGTGACCAAAAATTGTTACCATATGAAAGTTGTTTGTGAACTGTGTGGAATTTAAATTATGATCTCAGTTCATTTTCTTCTTCATAAACTTCATCATAAGCAAGGCTTTTGGCAGTCGCTCAAAAGAGACGGTAAGATTAAAGGACCATGACCCAGTAAACTTTTCACTCCTGGTCATGATCCCTTCAGGTGAACATAGTGGCTGGAGAGTTTTAGGTTGCTGATGTGAATTGTACTTATTCTTTGGATAAAGACAAAACTTTTGTAGTTTTTTCTTTAAACAGCATATTTTAATTAATTTGTGTATTCGGAGACAGATAGTGCATGCAGTATTTTAGACTACCAGTCTCATGGGTGCTCCTGTAGCTTGAATTACATTCAAACCAAAACCGTTCGTTGAATATAAAGAGAAAACAATTGGCTGCTTTTTCTTTTTAAGCAGCTTTACCAAATGGCAAACAGAGCTCTTCAGTGTGCCAGGAAAGAACATATTTTGGTAGTTACCAAATGTCTCCTGCCGTATATTCAGACATATATTGCAAGCATAGTAGCTCTTTTCAGTCACAGGAATATAAACAGCCTTGAAAAAAACCTTTAAAGAACTTGAATATATGGCCATTTGCAGAGCATGAAGGATCTTTTCCAGCTGCCACGCTTCTGAGCTTTAGCTTTGCTGCTGACTTCCAAGAGATATGTAATATTTGGTCTGAAAGTATATGCGTTCCCAAGTTTCACAGCTGGTGTTGAGACAAGATACAGGGTGCTTAATTAAGCTCTCTCAAGTATGTTGCTTTAACAGCTTTCTTCAGAATGGTGGTAGAGCAAAAACCATGTACAAAATAGCCATTTTGAAAGGTCATTTAAGGTACTGTACTGTCATTTAAACTCTTGTCTGTTAAGAAGAGAATGGTCTACTGGTTCAGGCAGTGGACTGCGGCTCTTGAGATCCGTGATAAATTACATAGTCATTCCCATAGGCATCTTGTGTTACTTTGGATAAATGACTTAATCTTTCCATGACACTGCTCTTCACGAGAAGAATAAGGATAATAGAACTTCTTTGCATCAAAGAAGCATTGTGAGGAAAAAGCCATTAATGAGTGTGAGGCATTCAGATACTATTTTGCTAGTGGCTTTATAAATACGAAGATAGGTTAAAGTTATCCATCTTCCATGATTTGGTTTTTTGGGGGTTATATCCTTTTCTTGTTAAAATGTAAAATAGAATGAAGGCCTTGTTTTCATGTTAATCTATAGGTATTGGTATTTTTTGTTCACTAATGTCCAAATGCTTTTTGGCTGGAATTCTAAACTTCCCTAAACAGACTTTTTCATCTCTCTATATTTAAATTTTTCTACATTTTAAAGAGAGGTTTTAAACAGGACTAGTCCAGTGTGTCACTAGCTTTTTGAGAAAAATTGTGTCTCCTGCAGCTCTGCTGGATAGACTGGGTAGCTGCCAGTGTGCATATGAAAGAAACAAATCTCACCAGGAGTTTTGTACCTTTCAGACAGACAGAGTAGGTAGCAGAGTAAACCCTTAAGGATATTTTAATAAATTGTTTGCTTATTAAAAAAAAGAGTCCTGAGATTGTGAGCTTTCTGAAATAGTTTGTTCTTTCTCAAACTTTGCTTTCAGTAACTAATAATTGCAATTTTTCTTGTCAACGTGACCCTTTCTGGAGTTTTCTAGGACAGTCATACATTGGATAAAACCAGGTCTTTAATGCATCAGTTTTTAAACTGTAACACTGATGTATTCCTTCATTCCCTAATTGCATCTAGGAAGATCTGGACCTTGTTGCAGTTACTACACTGTTCCCCCAGTAGTCTAAAATAACAAGATGGGTCATATTAAACTGCTATTTCATGGCTAATGTTTTTTCTCACCCCAGTGCTCCAAAGGAATAATTTTATGGAATCAGCACCATTGCTCTTGTATTTTTCATGTGGAAAGATCTTGGTTTTGTTTTATATGGAAATGTTATAAAGCTTAGGTGTCATCTTTCTGCCACATTACAACATTATTAAAACCCCAGAGTTTGTTCAGACATATGGGCATAAGCTTCTGTTCTGATGGCTGCAGGGCAGGCAATTTCAAACCTTATTGTCTCCAAGATCACACAAAAGTAGGTGTAGAGAACAGTAGAGGGTACTAAACTGGGGATCAATTTTGTTATTTTCAGGATTTTTTTTTTATTTTAATTTAGATAAAGTCATGTATAGTCAGCAAATCCAAACCAGTAATATTAGGATGTAATCACAGAGTAAGTTTTAGGTACACAGAGGACAATTTCCCACATCTTCAGCTGAGGGTGAGCAAATGCAGAGCCATCAAGTCTTGGTTCCTCCTTCAACACATTCTCAAAGCCACCATTCTTCCTGACGCATTTGCTGTGTGAAGCTCTGATTGTTTTGCCATCTTCTTGCTCCGCATTGAATTCTGTTGACTCAGCCATAAGGGAAAAAAGAAAGTCAAATGCTCAGCTGAAGCTTTGGGACTTCTACCTTTTTGGGTTCTTTGATGAAAGGACTCCCACCCAGTGGTATGGTCCCCTCTTCTGGCCATGCACAAACATTTTGCTTTTCTTGACAATCAACTAGATTATGATTCTCACTGGAGGGGAACAGGGATCTTCTGAAAGCTTTTTCTATATTAATCTTGATTTTAAAAACTTTGGGTAAAAACCTGAAGGGGAGGTAAAGTGCATACTGCTGAAGGAAAAAATTCAATTTATAAACCATTTTTAAAGCATCCTCTACATTCTTGTTGAGGTAATGTTTTGCATTTGAACAAAGGGCTAATAACATTTATGATATAGCTGGCTTTGTAGTGATACAACCCCTAATATATTAAGCATAGATAAATCTCTTTAACGTGTTGTCTACATTTCAGGTATTGTAGACAACTTAGCAGTGTCCTGTAACCATGAGAATAAGGTGTCCTTGCACATATCTGTTTAAAACTGAAGTTTCATGTGTTTTTCTAGTCCAGTTCTCCTTCCCTTCTTTCTTATGTCAGTGACAGCATTATTTACTGAAATAACAGTGCATCACCAGTGTTTCTGGAGTTTTACAATTATAGAAGTTATGAATACCTCTCAGAAGATGAAACATCACAGTCCACTTATAGTCTGAATTCCAAAGGTTTTCAGAATTACTGTTAGAGCAGTTGTAATTGAGGATTTTAGCTGACATCTCGATCAATTAATATGGTTCATGTTCTTGTAAAAAAAAAATTAGGATTTATATGAAATAAAGATGTGTCCTCATGGTTTTTGAGACACAGAGTAGAACTTAGCAGTCCACTAAATACCACATTTTCTAAAATTTTCACTACAGTAGTGAGAAAAGTCATTATTCTTTAAAAAGAAGACAGGATTTGTGGCCTCTTTATCTTTTCCTGAGCAGCACAAAAATGTATTCAGTTTAATGGAATGCTATAATGCACTCCTAAACTGTCAGATTTCTAAATATGAGCCATACATCATGACAGTGTAGAACAATGTATTTTGTACCAAAGCAGTTCTATTAGAGAAGGTGAAAATATGTTAATCCTACCTTGATCATCAGGGACCCATATGAATTTGCATTATTCTGTTAACCTTGAAATGAGTAGGTGATATAATTTTTTAAAGAAAAATCTGTTCAACTACAAACATTTTTCTTAGACAGTATTATTGATTACTGCATAGACATCAGTAATTATTATTTGCACATACATGAAATATTAAAAATCTCAGAGAAGCATATGTTATACATTATTATTTCTCTTTTGCCCAAGGGAATTCTCTAAGGTTTTGTTTCTTTGTTTGTTTTTGACTGCTTGTAACTTGCATCCATTTTGAGCTGGAATACTAATTTATTAGTTGTATTCCATAGCTGTCAGTTTCTGTTGCCTACAGATTTCACTGAAATGCAAGCCAGTGTTGGAAAACATGGCCACAGAACTGTTACACACATTTATAGATTATTGCATTGAATTGTCTCAAGTGTAATTTCATACCAGGAACAGCTGAAATTGCAGTTCTAAAATACATTTTAACCTTTCGGGAAATTAACCTTTTAGGTGATTAACACTAATTGTATTATTAAATCCATTTTGGGGGAGGGATATGAAAGGAAAAATGAAAGTCGTAATGTAAGATGATTACAAGTGTTACAGTGGGTAAAATGATTAATTTTTTTTGTTGGAGTTTTTACATTAAAATACAGCCAGTCAGATCTAATACTGCAAAATGTGAGAGTAGTTAGATTTTGGTAACTATTATGAATTAGAAGAAATCTATTCACATATCTTTATCACATGAGACATCTTGGGGAAGCTGATTTGGGGAATTTTTCTTGTTTGTTTTTGTCATGAACATACATATAACAGAAGAACTGAAGATATATATGGCTGTGGTATAGATTCTGAAGATATATATGGCTGTGGTATAGATTTAATATAGTGTAATATCTGCAGAGATTAACTGTGATGAAAAATGAAGCAGATGAGGCTTAGACTCTTATAAGAGTTGAAAGCAAATTCTTCACTTTCATGACATTAGGTGCTGTATTGTTGTTATTGCTTTCTTGTTTTCAACTGATCTTAAAAAAAAAAACCAAAAAATAAAGTTTGAAAGCAGAAGCTTGGTAATGGCTGTATGATTAATGACAATGAAATGTAGATCGGTTTTTTAAAATAGTCATGAAACCATCTATACTATAGATTTAGTAAAAAAAAAAAAAAAGTTTCTTTTTTTTTCTTTTTAACAAGTGTGAAATACGGTAATTTCGCGACTATAAGGCGCACCCTTTTGAGTAACATTTTGGTCTAAACCCAGAAGTGCGCCTTATATTCCGGAGTGCCTTATATATGGACAAAGTTCAGAAATTTGCCAACCCAGAAGTGCGAGCCTGCAGCAGCCCCGAGCCGAGCCGAGCCCGCCCAGACCTGCGTGGGGCTACTCGGTCCCAGTGGCAGCCCCAAGCGGGGCCGAGCCCACCCGGCCCCTAGCTGAGCCAGTAAACCTCGCGATCACACGGTTCTGTTGCTAGTTCATTACTTTGTTGCGTGCAGATCCTCGCTGCAAAAAAAAAAGTGCGCCTTATAGTCCGGTGCGCCTTATATATGGACAAAGTTCGGAAATTTGCCAACACCCAGAAGTGCACCTTATACTCCGGTGCACTTTATACTTGTGAAATTACTGTAATTTATATTTGGAGGGTTGGCAAATTTATTTCCTTCTGAAAAGTCCAAGAGTGACCACTTGTAAAGCATAATTTATTCTTCAGTGTGAGTTCAGGATGGACTTCATCAGACCTGACCCTCTCTTTATTCCATGTGGTCATCTCTGTGAGCATGGAAAAACAGGTAGTTTAACACTACATTAAGAAGTGATAATTAGCTCAGTTTCACAGTTGAAAAAGAAACAAAGTGCTTGAAGGGGCCTGTGTGCTGAGTACTGGGTCCTGCTTTAGTACTCATGACTCCAGTGGGAGGGAGGCAAGAGAACATTTTCCTCTTACTCTCAGGACTGGTTCCAAAGATCTCGTGTAAAGGAAATGATTGAGTAGCAAGTTTTTGAGCAGAGAGGACAATTAGAATATTTTTTCAGTAGCCCCTTATTAGGAGGGGATCAAGAAGAATATGGAATTTCACCCTCTGCTTCTAGAAAGTCAGGTGACTCAGAAGGTTTCAGGAGAAGCATGCTGGAAGAAAAGCTGTTGGACCTGCTTAGCTGAAAACATAGCTCCTTTCATCTGCCTTTAATTTGACACTGGAGTGTGTATGGGTTTGAGAGCCAGGAAACCTGTCCTGAGGTGAGTGTGCCAGTGTTCATGATTTTTTTTTTTTTTTTTTTTTTGTGAAAAGAACAACCTAAGCCTTCTGTTAAAATAGGGTCCTGTGACTCAGAAAAGTTGTTTTAGCACTATGCCATAATTGGTGAAATGGGACAGTCAGATCCCTGCTTTAACTGTTGAGTTTACTGTGCTTCTTCCTTGTCTTTAGGAATATCCTTATTTTTAGTCCACAGAGCCATGTTTATGTATAGTGCCTAATTTTCTTCTTCTGTTGCCTTTATTTCACCTGGTAGAAATTCAACAGGAATCACAGAGAGATTTCATATTGCCTCAGATTTTACTAGTATTCAGAAATACACTGTGATTGAATGTTGGGTAACAATCAGCATTGACATTCCAGCTTAAAAAAATGACTAGTACAGATGTGAAAACAAATGGTTGGCTTTATACCATGAGACATTTAGGCTGGAAATTTTAACTTTTCTAGCCATCAGACCAGTGAGATTCTGAAACTGTCTTTTGATGGAAGTAATGGGAGACATAATCTGATTTTAAAATGGAGTGGGGAATTTCTTTTGGAAGGAATGACATCACATGGTTGTCTTAGATGACAGGTGACTGGATGCAGTGATCCCAAAGTACCCTTGCACTCCTACCTTCTTAATTAGGAAAATATTTTTTTTATGTTCTCTGGTTTCCCAGGAACATTTCACCTGTAATTTGATGGCGGTATTTTTTTATTGCTTAAGAGATGCTGGACATAGAAAAGAAGAAAATCTTGTTTAGATTGCACAAGTCTGGTAATTGATATGTGAACTGGAGAAGATGAAATCACTGTGTGTAGAGTAGAGAAACAAGGAGGATACTGTTCACATTGAAATGGCTGTAAGGGATGTATAAACAATTATGGCACTTTGTAATATCTGTTTTATTATTGATGTCAAGACTGATAAAGCATAGAGTAAGTGTTGTTTCATTGGAATAGCGCAAAATTTAGAAGGTAAGCAAAGACTTATTCCCATTTTGTTTACTTTTAAATGAATGTTGCATTTGTTAACATTTTAGAGTATGTAAGTTATGCATCATTGGTGCTAGAAATCCATTTGACTGTATTCTGACTTCACCATTTTTTCATCAAAACACTTCTTTGCAATTTGTGGGAGGACAAATCATGTCCTAGACAGTAAAGCAAGTACTTGGAAACACTGTTTTACATTGGTACTACAGTTAAATGAGTTCAAATTAGATTTTTTTTGGATAGTACTCGATCAGTGGTTCAAACCCAGAAGGCAAATTTGTGATTCTTAATGGTAAGTGGTCTTATAATACATTTAAAACAAGTTTGCCTTTGTGTTGCTCAAAGACTTTTCTGCCACAGATTGTAGTATAGTCTAATGTAGTGTCTAAATTCAAGGGACTCTTGGAAGATTGTGCTTATCCTGTCTTTGTTAATGTTAAAACTTCTGCTTTCATATCCTGTGTTGCTATTGACTCAGCACCTTCCTGGAGGTGAGACAAGAAGATGCCAGTCTAATCAAGCTGTGAAAATGAAGTTTGGAATCATATTATAAGGTGGTGCTTTGCAATGGATCATTAACTTGCTCTATGGAATGAAACCCCTGGAGAAGGGTCTTTAAGATTACAGATTAAAAGTAATGACATAGTTGCCTGATTATGTAGAAATATGTTCAAGGTTTTAAAATGTGCTTTCTCTGAATGCTTCCGGTGCTAGATACCCACTGATGGATGCCCACAGTCTGATTTTCAGCAGTGATTATTGTGAGGAGCTGTTTCTTTCAATGGGTGAGGAAAGAAGTTGTGGTGATAGGACACAGGTTCGTGTTGCACCAAGTTGCTCAGTTAGGCTTCAGGGACACAACAAAGCAGGTATCTACCAGACTTCTTGCCAAAATTATTTTACTACATAACTGGAATGTCACTGGACTTGTAGCAATTGACATCTCTGAAAATCATGATGTGAGTTACAACAACCGAGTAATTGAAAATTAGAGGCTACTTCTAGAAATTTGGGCATTGGCATGAATTGCTTATATGCATTCTTTATTATTATTATTATTATTATTATCATTATTATCATTATTATTATATATCATTGCTTGAAGCTTAGATGGAAAGGAAAATGGATTTCTTCATTGCTGATCATAGTTAATTTATCAAAAAAGTAGAGCTCTGAAAGGAATTGCTTTTAAAACATTGTGGGTTTTGTATCCATTTTTCTTCCTTTTACAAATTGATCTGTCATTCTTGAAAGATCAGCAAAATCCCACAAAGTCATAGTAGTTTTTGGACAGCTTTGAACATCATGAAATTGATTCTTTTATATGTGTGTGTGTGCACATATATATATGTGGTTTAATAACCTTCAGTTACCTATTTTCCACTCTTACTTAAATTTCAAGTAACAACCTAGAAATTTTTCAGTATACATTCTCCTGAGATTAGTTTGCTGTGTGTTGTTACTTTGTTTGTTAGTTATTTGGCAGTGTTAAATACACAAGCACTTGACTCATGGTCACTGTACCCTTCTTTAAACTGCTTCTTTTCACCTATCATACTGAGTTATAATGGGGAGTATTATTACTGGAAATGGATGCCTGCAGTGTGAGTCCAAATGTTGAAAGAAGTGCTGAGGATGATTCAGAAGATAGCTCTTTCTTACTCTATTATGCCGAACCCATTGTCCCTTGTGGGAGAAAAGAATTTTGCAATTGGATTTGTTGCTTTTCAAATGAACTAAAACCCCTGAAGTCCTGTCAGCAGCAGCCTTGACACAATTTTCAAGAGGAGAGGCGTTAACCTCCGTGTCCTAAGCAAATTCCAGTTTGAATAATTATGTCTCACATCCGTGTCGCTCCCCCTGTAGCTTCAGCTGGATTAGCTATTCATTTCCTGTCCCAAATCTTTGTGTAGCATTTCCATGTGCTCTATAAGAGGTTCCACATTTCACCCTAGAGCAAACTGTAATCGTCTTTCTTTGTCTGTCCCCACATACAGACACAGAATAATTGTGAAACTCTTTGCAGGCTCATAGAGAAGCTAGCCAAAGGCCAACTGCATTAACTAAATTAAGATAAAATTCAAGATCCAGTACAATCGGAATTTAAAGCGGGACTTGAAATGGTTTTAGCGGCATATGTAATCTGCTCCTGTCAGTAGAGACAGTACAGACATCTATTCTCATCACTTTAGACATATCTGAATCATTTAACACAGTTGATCATGAAATAGTACTTTCTTGCTTGAGAGGTAGCAGGATCCAAAGTAATACACTAAAATGGTTGGCATTATTCCCAGACAAACACATCCAACCAGCAGTCAGGGCAGACTGCCTTTCTGTTCTTCATTCCGGTGTCTTTCAAGAATCAGTTTTATTGCTAACTCTTTTTGGCATCTATGTTCAGTTACTGTGTGAACAGGTCAGATGGTATGCTTGAGAAATATACAGATCACATACATTTCCTTTTGTCCTTTGAGGCCTGTAACCATTCCAGTTTCACTGCAGTGGCAACTGATTGCAAAAACCAGCACAGAAATAAAAATAATTGTTTGAAACTGAACCTAAATGAATCACACAGAATAAAGCGACAAGTCAGTGAGTTTCCAGGCCCAGTGTAGGAGCTTCTGGTGAAAGTTATATATTGTTTTTTCGTCAATGCATTCCATAATTTAGGAGTATTTCTGTAATATGTGTTGGGACTAAAGGTGCTACTGAGGGGCATTTGGCAAATGAAACTCTGTCTTACCTCTTTGCATGAGAGACTTGACCTCATCCTGCTGGATGCTGCACCTGTATGTAGTTATTCTTGCATTTCTTCTTCTCCCTTAGATGATAGGGGCACAGTATACCTGAGCATAAAGCTCCTGGTAGCTAGGGAAAGTTATCTAGTACGAAAGGTTTCAGCAGCTCAGACCACCAGGAACACATGAGAGTGCCTTACACTGGCTTTTCAGAGAATTAGGCTTAACTGCAGTCTCCACTCTTATCTTCAAGACTCTCTGGCCTGGGCCCAGATATCTAAAAGGCTATCTGAAGTCTCAGTGCTTGATAGTTTCACTGCTGGAAGTTCATCAGTAGATTTCTTCACAGAAAATATAAGGCTTATCTGTAGGAGAGAGCATACAGCAATACAGTTTGCATCAAAGTCCCTGAGTTAATTCCCAAGGAATCTGATGCCTATCAAAATATTGCTTTATTTCTCTGTGTGATGCAAATTTCTTGGACTTGCTTCTATCTTGATAGTTGCACAGAAACAGCCATAAGCAGAACAAAAAAGCACTTTGAAGCTTAGGTGTTCAGTTACTCATTCCCCTCCTCCTTGAGAAAGGATGAGGAATGTTTATTATATTTATATGCTTCTGTGTTTGTAAATATCCCTGGTTTATAAACTAGTAGAGCTCAAAGAACTCCAGCGAATATAGGCCAAATTATAACAAATTACTGTATAGATGGGAAATCATTATTATGAGAACTTGATATATCATAGGCTTTACTTCTAAAGAAACTACTAGATTTGTTTTTTCTAATTCACATAGATAATAGCACGATATCTATACCAAAGTAAATACTAAAATTATGAAATAAATGTTACATTTTTTTTTTCCTAAGTATTATTTCTTTCTGTTAACCAGCAGGCAGAGATGCTGGCTACTAAACAAAAGAAAACCCAATTTATTTTGCACAGTGCTGAATATTGATCATGGTTTTAAATTATTAATTTTTTTTTTGTTTTGGTTTGCAAAAGCATGTTTCTTCATTATTCTTCAACTGATGCTAGTAGTACTTCTTTTGGAGAAACTGGAAGTACAGAAGGCAATAAAGTGGTTTATGTATATATGCCTCTGCACATAACTTCAAAATACTTGGTTTATTTCTGGCATTCATGTCTCTCACAATTAGTTTTATTACTGAGATTTTTGGTGATGTTTCTTCAGTTAAAAATGTGAAAGAAATATAGTTATTTTTCACAGTTTAATTGTATTAATTTGTTAGATAAAGCAACAGTAAGTACTAGGTTGCAATGTGTAATCTCTAGTAAGAAAAGTTAGGTGATTAATTTAATTAATAGATACATTTTCCACTGACACATTTTTATTCCTGCAGATAGACAAGTCATTGCTAAGTGGAAGAGAAACAATAATGTATACAAACCTACATCTTTCTGCAGAACCTGGATACCCTTCTCATTAATGCTTTAATTTGTGTTTTTTAATTTCACCAGCTGAATAAATTTTCTGGCTTTCTTATGTACTAGGGTTTCATAGTAAGAATCA
>PYHW01010334.1:6448164-6481778 GCA_013186435.1 Turdus rufiventris
AAGTTATTTTGATCTTTCATATTCCCACTTTTTGGATTAGTGGGTTTTTTTTCATTCCTCATCTTTGTCTCTGACATATCAAACTAACTTGTTTAACTCCTTTTATATATTTTGAAGAAGAAATAGGCATAGATAACTTAAAAATTGCTGTGTTTATTTTTATTGTA
The DNA here is from genome assembly GCA_013186435.1 of Turdus rufiventris. Classification (NCBI taxonomy): domain Eukaryota; kingdom Metazoa; phylum Chordata; class Aves; order Passeriformes; family Turdidae; genus Turdus; species Turdus rufiventris. The sequence goes on from PYHW01010334.1 coordinate 6,448,332, forward strand.
TGTGTCAGCATACTCAGTTGTAAAGTGTAACTATTTACATAAAATAAAAGCTTAATAGTTTGAGTAAGTTGGGACAAAATTGAAGGAATTTTCATCTTCACCCTGATTATCATAATTTGCTTAGTTTTGATAAGCAAAGTTTTTTTTATAATACTAAACAGCCTTTTCACAACCTACCGATTGTGGCCTGATGGATTCATTTATTTACAGATTCTAGAAACAGCTGCTCCTATGTGCTGCTGCTACGATTAGAAAATCACTCTGTAAAGGTATAAATGAACTTAATAAATCTCATGTTTTCTGATTTCTGTTTTTATTCTCTACTAGTCGTAGTAGAACCTATAGCTAACACATTTTTCCAAAGTATAATAATAATCATCATCATCATCATCATCATCATCATCATAACAATAACTTAAATAAGAAAGATGCTGTGTATAATAAAGCAAGTATTTTTCATGGTTGTTATCTTTGAGAGAAGAAAAAATGCTGGTGGGTGTAGAAAAGCAAGGATAATTTCACTGCTTCACATACTGTTGCTAAACACAAAAGTAACGATGGTCTGATCTTTCAGAAATGTTCTTATTAAATACACACAGCAGGGTCAGTCAGTGACCTTTTTGTTTAATGCAATAATTGCACTATGTATTCACAGAAATATGCTTTGTAGGGTTCGTGTCCTAAGTATAGGAAAATCCCTAGGAAAGTGTGATGTACTGATTATTTTCCAATCTTCATATCCATCACAAATAAGGGTAAGCATTATTATGCAATGTTGCACTGGAAATTTCTGATGGAGAGATATCAATTGTGGCTGAAGATATGAAAGGAAATCGTTGTCAGAATGCAGTAAAGAATCCAAACATCTCAATTCCAAGTTTTGTTCCTTAATCATTTAATCAGACTGATTACTTGATGTGAGCTTTTGTTTTTGTTGTTAATTTATAATTTAATTATTTTTCATAGAATGGTCTAGTTAAACTAAACATATAGACTGCATTCACCTAAAGTATTAGAAACTGAAGATAAGCTGATCGCTATATGATTCATATTTTGGATAGACACCTGGAAATGGCATACATTATCTTTCAGTGAAATTCCCTCCATCTCTATTCCTATTTTCCCTACTAGTTTTTTTCTCTCTCTCTCTTTTTATCAAGAGGTATGCAGCTGCCAAGACCAGGTCAAAACCAGAGGGAAAAAATTACATGCAAAGCCAAAGCAGCATTATCGCCTGTAGCACTGCATTGACATTGGCAGATGTTAGTTCTTCTCATAGGGCAGATTCTCCAAGGGGAACTCTCAGGACTTGAGCAGACTTCAGGAGCATCCTGGCACTTCTGCTCTGCAGCTGATAGGCTGTGCAAAAAAAGGGAATTGTAATTTGCCTGGATGTATTCCACCTCTCTGCACCATTTGAAAAGCCTGGGCTGCAATGATCGAAAGCAGTAAGAAGACAAAAGGAGTGAGACCTAATTCACTTTTTTGTGATGTACTACTCTAAACTTGGTTTTGGCTGAACTGTATCTATCAGTGGGCTGCCCAGAAGGCAGCCTTTTAGGAACACTTCTGTTTGGGTTTTATCGCATACCACAGGGGTTTGCATCTGGTAAGGGAGAGACCGAAGTTCGCATTATACTGCTTTCTTCATTTCCTTCCCCTCCTATTGTCACTTCTACCTCCTACCCCTTCACCACAGCACTTCTGGCATCAGGCTTCCTAGGCAACAGTTCTCTCCCACTCAAATTTCTCTCCTACCTAAAAGATTGTTTGGTGACTCCTCCCAAACACTTTAGCAGAGTTAGATGCATGCATTTTGCCTCCCCTAAGTGAGAAGAAATTAAAGTACCTAGCTTGTTTAGCAAGAGAAAGGCAGATGGGAAATGCTCCTTAAGTTAAAAATGCATGCATCTCATTCTAGAACAATCTTGCAGCCAAAAAGGCAGCAACCCTACAATATTTTTAATCTTCATAACGTGCCCATATAATGTTGTCTGCAATGTAGTTAACAGAGAATTAAATTTTGTGACACAGATATCTCCTTCCAGTCTTAGAAGTGTGATGATTTGTCAGGGTTTATATACTGGTTCCAAGAAATTTCAGAAATTAAACAGCATATTACCAAATAGAGGAAGTATCTAGAAAGTGTGTCAGCCAAGGAGACATATCTCCAGATCATTTTAGCCTGTTCCATTAGAGATGGAGAACTTCCTAAGTCAGAATATGCAAATCAAGCCGTCACTCAATGGAAGTGGCATTTCTTAAAACGTTTATCCATTTTGTTCAGAAATGTAAATATTCCCTGGATTTTAGAGGACTAATATCAAACAAACTAAAAAAGAAGAGTAAAATAAATCTATTTTAAATCAGATTTTCAGCATTTCAAAGGAAATAGCTTATGATTAAGAACTAAGCAAAGATTGATAATGTTCTTGGTCAGGCTATGTGAACTTGATAGCAAGGAAGGCAAATTCATCCTTTCTATCAAAAAGAAAATTAAATACTCATTCCATAGAAACCATATGGTTGCAAGAGAAGCTTCTGAAGCTTCTTTTTAAACACTGATCTAAAAGATGGTTTCTCAAGAAGTAAAAGAGAGGCTGGAGAAACTCAAAGTCCTGGGGTGTTAAAGTCTTGTAGCAGCAGCAGTCGGGAGACAACACAGTTTTGGTTGTATTGAAGCAGTATCTGGTTCAACATCTTTTGAGGAGACATCACAGAACAATTTAGATTCGAAAAGACTTCCAAGTTCATCTAATCTAACCTTTTTTACTGATCTCCACCTTGTTGGCTAAGCCATAGCACTAATGCACGTCCAATTGTTTCTTGAACACCTCAAAGTGTGGTGGCTCTACCTGGGTAACCTGTTACCATGCTTACCAACCCTTTCCATGAAGAAATTCTTCCTGACGTCCAACCTGAATCTCCCTTGGGGACAGCTGGAGGCTGTGTCCTCTCATGCTGTCACTAGCTCTCCCCTGAGCCTGCATTCCTCCAAGCTAAAAACCCACAGCTCCCTCAGCCATTCCTTACATGACCTAGACCCTTTACCAGCTTCAATGTCCTGTGTCTCAAGGGACACTTTCACACAGATTTAAGCTCTGGATAACACTATCAGCTTACATTTGGTATGACATACTAGAAAATACAAGTTTAAGGAACATCTCTGTAAACAAATTCTGTTTAATCTAATCCCAGACTAAAATAAACTCAATATATCTGTGTTTTTACAAGGAGGATCTTAAATGTTCCTTGTTTTTTGTGGGTTTTTTTCTATTTCCCGGCATCAGAGTAGTATATTTAATAGTATTTTTGTGCCTTCTAATATTTGTCTTCATTTAAAGTCTATTTAATCCACAGATAATTTTTATTGGCCATCACAGCAAGATAACTTCATTCCAAATGACATCCTGAGAACATTATGCTCAAATATCAGAGGGTTCCAGTCATATAACAGCATAGTTTTTCTGATACACAAACATCCATTCTTCCTATACAAATACAGCAATTTCAGGGATGGAACAACATTGCCTCTTAAAATGTTGGCATTGTATGCGGCTTTTTGAACTAATAGTGTAGAAATTTTTAACCAATTTTGGGTTTAGTATGGTGTCTGGGCCTGCATAATGAGAAGGGAGGCTGAGTCTAGAAAAGTTTGATGGAGGAAAACAAGGAACATGCAGTTTCAGATGCAAAGGAGTTGTACATTTCAAAGAGTGCCACCAGGAGCTGACATATGAGTGTCACTTTCCCTGTTCAAGAATATGAAGTTTTAAAATACGTCTGTGTTTTTTGTCCTATTTACACTTCTTCTAATGCAGAAATTTCGTCTAGGATATTGCAGCTATGACGAATCTCTGTTTCCTGAAACTAAAGAGGGAATGGTAATCAAGAGAACTTCAGCAAATTTTTATTTCATTCTTCATAATATTTTGGGGACATTGAGGAGGAGGGATGAAAAACAGTTAATTAGAAGTGAATAACAAAATATGTGTAAGCGTTTAGCTAGTTCAGCTTATGACTCATATCTTCTGTGTGCAAACAACTGAAGACTCATCTTGTGAGAGGCAACCTGGTATTTTTATAGTTGAGCTTTTTCCTTTGAAAAGTACAGAAGAAAGAATTTTAACAATTGAATTCCTTCCTGAATGTCTTTTATTCCCCTCAAGAAGAAGGATGAGAGAATTTAAAGATTGGTCTGAATCTTTCGATGAATTCAGTCAAGCAGTTCTCAGGAGTGTTACCCTGTTATCTCTAGACAGGGTCTTCTTATATGGCACACATAGTGAATTAATGAAATGCTATAGCCTGCTGCTTCAGGAATGTTCCAGTATCTGTACTTACTCCCTTCTGAGTCTGAATGTCAGTTATGACTTTTGATCAGGTTGTTTGGAGTAAAAAACCTGTAAAATGATGAGTGTAGGAGGGCAATTTCACATTTTTAAAATTTGTAATGTTGACTTAAAAAAAAATCTGGCTACAATATTTTAACTGTTGAATTAATCTTGAAATGTTACTGGCAGTAACAATCATAGGGACCTTGTTAGGGTCTCAGCACTTTGTTGCATATCTTGTTGGGGGCTTCCTGTCATGTTGCTGGAATCTATTGGCTGCATCACAGCAGAGAAGTCTGCACCCACAGGTTTGATTAGAGCTTTAAAAAAAAGCTAAAACCCTCAAACATATCAGTCATATTGTTTCAAAAAGTGGGATGTGTAAAATTTTCTTAAGAAAGGCTGTTCATTAGTGTTTGATCTTTGTATATTTTCAAGCCTAATCAACAAGAAGGGAGATTGAATCTATTAAATAGCAGCTGTAAGTAATGTCCAGGTGTTAGAACAACTTGTTGGTAGAATGGCCTTGTTAAGGTTTGGGGCTTGATGTGTTCAATAATCTCAGAGGGAGGATAAAAAAAACAGGGAAGAAGGATGCTCCCTGATAGTGGACACGAAGAATGCAGAATTTACAGGCCGCAAGGACATTTGACAGAACTCCCAAGATATGAAAGAAACTCTAGCAAGGCCAACTCAGCAACTGTGCTGAAATCAGCTCCAACTGGGTAAAAGGTAATTCTGGCAGGGGGAGATCATGATTACTGAGTCATGGACCACTGACACAAAAGGGGAGAAGGACTGAGCACGTGGACTAATTAGCATGATAAACAAGAGAATCATTAACCAATAAAAGATAGAATACTTATTAGGAAGAAAACTATGTAACTTGTAGCCAGTGAACGCTAATTCCTTTGTTTGCAGAAGTTATGAGTAGTAAAATTTTGATAGTGATTGTGCTTGATTTGGGGAATACCACCAATCAGACAGGCTTGTACAACTGTGAAATAAATAATCAATGTCTTTCTTGAGTGTCTTAATTTTTGGCTTATTGCACATTGGGTAATGAAACAAATTTTTGTGGACAACAATACCCTCTGTGAATTTGTCATGAGAACTTAGACAATACATTCCACATTTTCTTAAAGTATTGTGCTTGATGCAGTTTCACATCAAAAAGTCTGTGTAGTAAAGGAAGAGATAAAGAAGAGCATTTGACCATAAGTTTCTGGAGTGTAAACCCAGGAATCCCAAAAGTGTGCTTATGTTATAGCACTAACCCATAAGATTTTAATGGTATGGCTCTGTTGCTATAACTAATATTTTGTTGATGAGCATTTATGTAGCTTTATATAAACCTTTGTGCCTCTTTCAAAAGAAGCTTTCTTAGTGTAAATTTAACTGAATGAAATCCAAACAAGTTTGATTTAAATTGAGACAACTCTTTATAAGTGTCATTAATATCGCACCAGTTTTAAGTTTGTTGGTGTTTTTTGGTGGTTTTGTTTTGTTTTTCCTGGTGGTAGTAATTTTATGTCTTTAAATATATTGAGACAACCTGAGAATGTGTAGAGATTAAGTTTTCCAAATAATTTAAAAACCTACTGAAAAACTAGAGCAGTCCACTAAAATATATATAATTTGAAGCATCTTGGGCCTCAGAAAGATACTAGGACCTGATATGGATTAATGTGTCTCTTATCTGTGAATCCTTAATGATAAGTAAAAGTCTTGTAGAATTGACTGCTTTTGTCTACAGCATAGATCTTGCCAAAAGAAGAGTAGTATGCCAGGCTGTATAGAAAATTACACATAGTCTCTCATTTTTAGGTAGGATTTATAAATATGAAACTATTTAATGAAAAGTTAATAACCATGTTTGTAGGATTTCTGCTTTTACCTAATCCTTTGCTCCTAAGAATTTGTATGTAAGCACACGAAGCTCATGCCTTCAAGGCCTCACTCTTTTACTGTCCAATGCTAGAGGTTTGAAAGAGAGAGCTAAGGAAGGACAAAGTGTAATAAAATTCACCTTGAAGTTAATGTGCAACAGGTGTATTCATTTCTAGATGGATTCCCTCTATGCTGTTCCCTCTGTGGCTTGTATGAGATTGATGAGACAGAGGCAAACTGCAAGAAGTGGACTCTGAAAGGAAGAATGCAGCAGAATCTAGAAATGCTTGGCAGAGAACTTTCCACCGAGTGCACTGGCATCTGTGTGTAAACCCAGAGTAACTTAGCTTAGCATTTCCCTGACAAAGTTTGTCTAATGTTTATTGCACATAGTTACATGGCGTTTTTGATCCTTTGCCTGCAATGTTTCAAATGTAAAGGACAAATATATCTACTTTGTGTTCTTCTTAAATATAGTTAGAGTATGGGAATGTAGTAGTTCAGATTTAAAACAAGCTGTTGCCTATAGAAGGGTTAATTAATTGGGATTTGATCCCACAAAGGAACCATTTTTAACAAAATAAGTAACCAAAAGTCAGAATATTCTTAAATATCATTGACTTCTCTTGACTGAAAGTTTCAGGTTTTTTGGAATTTACAGAGCTAAATTTATTTACTAGTACGTTAAAAATATGTTTATCTCACCTACCATTTTCTTGCATCAGACTGAAAAATTTCCGAATCAGAAGATGAAGTTATTTGTTTAGAATGGCATAACTTCTAAATATGTGATTTATTTTCTATCAGTGCTATCTTTCAGGAAGAAAATGACAAGCAAAAAAAATCAAAAGCAGAAAACCCTTTCTGTGCCTTTGTGACTCATTTCAGGTAAATGATTGATTCAGGGTAGCTGAGAATCTAATCTAGTATGACCCAGTTGTATCTGGGTGAATTTGGGCTTTAAAGTATCACCCATTCCTGGAAGCATGAGCAAAAAAGCATTGATTCAACTAAAATCTCTCTGACAGTTTGTATTAGAATCAGCCTTTCAGCAAAGTAACAAGGCTTATGTAGAAAAAGAGTGGTTTGGAGTTTATTTAATTGTTTGTTTGTTTTTGTTTATTTCTTTTTGCCCCACACTAATCTGTGAGAGACAGTGAGTGTAAATCATCTTTCTCTTTGAGTATTCAGTCTCAATTCATTTGTTGAAATAGAGAGCTAAAGCTGCTTTTTGGAGCAGCCCATATTTTACCATATTGAAGACTTTCAGAAATTAAGGATTTTTAAAATGTAATCTCTTCCATGAGGGATTGAGGGAAAGCATCTTGCCAGAAGCTCATCTTAATAAAAAATGACTGAATCATTTATAAAGTAGCATTCAGACTGATTTAATTGTTGAGGCTGGAGCAAATCATATTTTGAATCTATTGCAGATTGGGCTATGTTAATCTGCAGGCCAGATTCTTCTTTCACCTCTCTTTCACATCTTTCACTGCCCCTTTTCACTTCCTCTTTCCCCCCATATATATTTGGAGATTTTTTCCTCTTCGGCTTCAAAACAGATTAATTCTGATTTAGTTTGAAGGGGTAATGGAAATCACGTTTTTCTTTCTAAAGCTTTCTGCTAATGAAGGGCAGAAAGCCTCTGTCTTTGCATTTATTCAAAGCTTTCCCACTTGCCAGTGCAGAGTGTATGGGAGTTCAGTTGAGGGAACCATTGAGGAATAGGTTGTAGTTTCCAGGAGTAATAAAGATTTGGTGTGGGCAGATCCTGAGATGGGGCTTTTGAGTTATCATATGGCACATCACTCATTAGTGATTAAGCCTCAAAGACTTCAAAACAGTGACCATTTCATGGAAGATAAAGAATATATTGTATGCTAGCATCCCTTCAACTTTCTTTGTGCTTCAATCCTGGGTTTTTGTCTCTTTAAAAAAAATATCTTTAGAAAGCTTCTCTCTCACTTTGTCTATTTATGCTGTCTGAAATGAGATCCTACTTCTCTCCCAAAATCCTCTTCAATTTTCATATGGGAATATGCTGAAATTTAAGAGCTGCAAACAGTTTTTCAACATTTTCATACGAATACAAAGAATTTTTATCCTCTTAAAAAAAAAAAATTATCTTTCCCATCTGTCAAAGTGCATAAACCTGCTTTCCAGAAAGCATATCCCTGATGGTAGGCACCAGAAAACTAATAAGAAACTATGTATATATCTTAATAGCAATGATTTTGCTGTGTTTGGTAGAGCTGACTAGCATGACATTTCATTTGCACTTACAATCCAGACATGTCTAGAAAAAAATAATAAAGTTTAAACATCTAATGTTACTGCAGCTGTATTAATTTTGATATGTTGGAACATATCCTTCTCTTAGGGTCTTGCTTACAATATTGAAAGATCAGGGAAATCCTGATAATTCATCATACTTGAAGTGTTTGAGTGAAGTGAAAGTGCAATAATGCATGTGTATTGTGAAAAGCTTTTTGGTTTTTTTTTCCCCTCTTTTGTGCTTTACCCTAGATGTCATCCTGAGATAAGGAGTAGAGCTAACATTTAATCCCCTCTGTGTTGCCATGCAAACAACTGTATTTTTCTTTATGGGTACATATCTTCAGTAAGAGCATCAGCAGAACGTGTGGCCCACTTGGCAGCCCAGGGTCTGGGCTGCTGTTCCTGCCTCTCTCTTTACATTTGGATGCAATCAGATCCTTGAACTGCAGCATGCTCCAAAAGGACCATTAAGCATTCTGCTTCTGCATTGTGTTCCTCTTTTTCACCCATCTATGCTACAGAATCAGAACAAAATATTTACACAGAAGTTTTGCCGGTGTTAAAAGCAAAATTTTTCGCCCCAGCCTGGAAGGAGAGAGCAAGCTGTTGGTGCACAGAGAGAGATAGCTGAGCCACAGCACTCCTGAGGAGGGCTGCTGGGGAGACTCCAGATTTCTCTTTGTTTAAAACTATGTCACCATTTGAAACCTAGCTAATGTGGAGAGAATTCATAAGCTGATTGCATGCAGCGCTTCCCTTGTTAAGGGTTAATTATTATGCGTCTTTCCTTGCACCATATGGTGGACTTTTCTTTGCTCTGAAATGCCTCTCCTTTCAACAGCTCCGCAGATTAAAAAGTAAAGCTCATTAGCTAACAAACACTATCCCTTTTACTTCAGATTTACATGGTTTTATGTAATTTTACATACACTTGACTCATTGTCAAGTGTAACTAGATAGGGTTTATGAAAAGTGCCCTCTATTTTTAATATTTCTCTTTAAATAAGTTATGGTAATTTGTTGTTGATGCTTTTCTGTGTTCTTGGTAGTAAGAAGAAAACTTTTCTTTCTGTATCTCAATACTGTGTGTAAAATTAGGTATGACTATGGGCACGTATACTCCTCAAATGGCAAAAGTTTATTTATTGCTACAGGATCAACACCAAACATCGCCTAATAAAACTGGTTGTATGAAGTCAAAGCTAGGTGATAATCCTAGCCTAAATCTAGTTACAGATAGAACCAAGTGATTAATTTTTGGCTAAACTTTTTCAGACTGATGGATTTTGTAGTTTTTCTACTTAGTAGTTTGCGGACGAAGAATACCGAACTTTTGAAGTAAAATACTTATCTTTTGTGCTAAGTGAAAAGAGAAAGGGTGGAATGTGTGGGATTTTATGACTTATTTATATAGGCATATTTATTTGAGCCACAGTTGCAGCAAAATAAGTGAGTTGAAATTCTGGCAAGGAAATAGCTATTATTGATTATTATATTGCCTTTTTAATTTTTTAAAATTAAATTCATTTTTGATCTGGTATAATTGCCCATCTTTGAACAGTACACATTTTGAATGCACCTTTTGTGGACTTATGCCTTATTGAGTGTTATAGAGATGCTCATAAACATTCATCTTGATGAATTCTGGCAAATATGGGATAATGGAAAATTTTAAATTTTTCACATATGTTGCCATTCTCTTTATATTTTTATATAATATTAAGCGCACTTTAGGAGCCACTGGAAACAATCATTGCTGTAATATTAAAAGATTTATTCCTTCACTATTGCCATTACCATGCCCTACTGGTATTACTGCTGTCTGGATATACCACTAGCATTATTGATGATTAATGGTGGAATAAGAAAGAGAATTCTGCCCGTTCATTATAAATATTCAGAGGAATGGAATATGCATTCACATTGAATATGTGTGGTACACAGTTTGGGGAAAAAGGCCTTTACTAAAACTAGCTTTAAATAATTTTTTATCCCATTTTATGTTCCATTTTTATATTTTTCCAGATATTTTAAAGATTTTTCTGCTGATGACCCATCTTTTTCTGATTTATAGTTCAAAGACTACTTCAAAATCTGATAAGAACTGTTACACAGTACATTATTTGTGATGTCACAAATCAACTTTATGGTTTTTCTGCAGTACTGAGGCTTGCTAACCAAGACAGAAATAGAGGTACCATATCTTGTTTCATGCAGGTATTTTTGATGAAGGAAGAGGATGGCAGTGAGTTATGTATAAGGCAGGGAAAAATAGACATAATTCAGTTACTTTTCTGCTATGAATATGTCTTATTAATTCCATGGAATCACTGTACTTATTGCCTTATTTTTGAAGTATACTTAAAATTTTCTCTGATCTGCAGAGACATATAAACTCTGCTACCAAACTAGCTGAAAGACAGTGTCATTATCAGGGTTAGTTTGTAGGTTTTTTTGGGGGATTTTTGTTTTTTTGGGTTTTTTTTTGTTTTTTTGTTTTTTTCTCCTACTGTTTCTCTTTTGGAATAGCATTAAAAGGCTCCCATCAGACTTCAGGCTGGCTATATTAGTCATTAGATCCACACATAAAAATGCATTCTCTAAGCAAAAAAGCTTTTTACTCTAAGTAACCATGGCATGAAATGCCAAGGACAAGGTGAAATGCTAATGTCCTGTTTACGTCTTTCCAACGGTCTGCATGGTGGAATAGACAGAAGTCCTTACTCTGAAGGACAGCTTTATGATTCTGATTTCAGGAACTTCCTGAGTAATTAAGACATGCTCATTTATTATGCCAATTTACGATGGTTCTGTCTAGATAACAATACAGATTCCTCAAATTTCTTTCCACCATTTTAAACGAAAATCTTTATCTGCTGGTTTGACACACATTTCCCATGTCTTCTTTCCTAACTCTCTGACATGGACTTTTTTTTTATTAGACATGACAGAAAAAAACGTTGCATAGCTTTTGAACTTTAGATTAGGAAATTAAGTCAAAAGTTATTGGGAATTTGCATTAAGTCAGAAGTTAGTGAGAGTCTGCAAATTTTGGCACTTACAAAAGTTCGTGTTCCAGAGTGTTTAAAATATCACTTCTCTTAAAGAATGATGAAATACACATTTAACCAGACTTAATGTTGCAAAGCACACAATAAAACCCAGAAAAAATATATTTGTGCTTTTTAAAAGAATAATTATGCTAGTAATTTTTGATTGTTGTAGGATTTTTTAAAGAAAGTTTTAATATTAAATTTTTTTGTAATATTAAAAGAATATAAATAATTACCAGGGAAACTTATTTTGACCATGAGAACTTTGCTGAATTCAGATACTACAAAATATTGAATCTTATTGGTGCTTTTGGTTGTTTTTGTGTTTGGTGTTAATTTAGTGAGAGGGCTAAAACCAAATAAACAAGTAAATGAAATATTATCTAATTAGATCTAATTATCAATAGATTTTTCAAAGTATTCATAACTAGATTATTCATTTCTGTATTTTAAGGATTTATTATTCATTATATAGGTGTTATATATTACAATTTATATTATATTGAGACAATACTATGTTTTAGAATAGATAATCGTTGTAAAATTATATTTTATAGTGCTCATTTTAATCTTAGTATTATGAACCATGTGACTTGCATTAGTGCTGAATTTTCCTTTCAATGAATACTCTAATATTTCAATGTCTACATGCGCAACAGATATGTGTCTTATGAACCAAACACTAAGTTACTTCTAGATTGGTATAAGCTATATTACTCTATTAGTAACAGAAAAATACACAAGGAAAGAACCAAAACCCAAACCAACCAAACAAAAAAATCCTGTTATAATGAAGAAAAATCTTATGTGTAGTATCAGAACACCTGGACTTAAATTTGGTCAGAATTGTTAGGTTGAATAAGTGAGTTTAATATTGTTCACTATGTACAAAGCCAAAACAATTTACGTATGTAATTCATAAATAGAAATTAAATTATTACATTCTACTGATTTGTTTCAACTAAAAACCTAAACTTCCATCCTCTTGGAAATGTCAATATTTTAAAAATTAAAGGAAGTCTAGAAGAGCACAAAAGAAAAACCTCTTAAGCCATCATTCTTAAAATAAAATTATGGCACCCACATTTTCTTCTGCCTCTGAAAGCCTCTTCTCAGGTGGCCATATCTTAAGAGCAAAATTCATTTTTGGTGAATAAAAAGACTGTAATGCCTGTAGTTAAGGGAAGGTATTTCATACGGGTCTGTGGCACAGAAGTATCAGGGCATCTCTCCCACGCATTCAGTCATTCCTGAGATACTCCAGCTCCTCACAGTCAGTTCTTTTCCAGAGTAACTCTCACAGGCAGTACCAGTAGTTTCAAAAACATGCCCTAAATTTTCTTTGCAATGCAAGATTCATAGTGACTTTTCTATAAATTGTCTTTAACCTATTAAAAGAAAGAGCAAGAATACATGGCTGTAATTAATAAGTAAAAGTGGAGTGTTTAATATTCAGCATTGTATAATCATTCTAAAGTTGTACAAGTGGCAAATGTTTGAATAGCATTTCTAAGAAAACTTCCTCTGAGTGGCAGGAGCATTTTCTCGTTGAGCTGGCCAAGTCCTAGATCTACACAGGGAAATCCTTTTTGAAAGAGAGATAAACTGAGCTCATGATTTTGTTTTCCTGCATTTGGTTAGCATAGATCACTAGATTGATGTTTGCACTTGAATGGATGCAGCTTTTAAAGCAGGAATTGCACTGTGAACTGAGTGCCCTGAATTCTCTTCTCACCTTGCTTTAGAAAGAGATGCTACCATTTCCACAATTAAGAATAACAGAGGAAGAAAATTTTTAAAAATAATGAGGTAGTAAACACTGTAAATTTTTTGGAACATCTTTTTGTTAGGCTGTTGTTTAGTCTTTTGTCATGCTATGTTTTATCCCTTGTGCTGGCTTTGCTGAACTTTGGGGCAAGCTTTGGCCAACTGAGATTGTATTTGTAAAGTAGATCATATTTTGATAAAAAACCTGTTTTTCCAGACTCCTCTGGGACAATATATCTGTGGAAGTTCAGTCACATACACTTTCTAGATAAGGACGCAGGCCTAATTTTAATCCTTATCAAGTTTAGCACCTACCCAGAAGACTGTATTTTAGTGATAAAGTCAGGGTTTTTTTTTTCTTTAAGACTCTCATGAATCCAAGAGCAAGATGTGAAATCAGAAGGTGACTTTGCTCTGAGTCTTGGAGATTTTGTTTTTAACTCTGGTGTGCCACTTAGTGCCTAAAGCTGCATGATGGTGAACCTGGGTTTTCTGGTCTGAGATCATTATTAAAGCATGAGGCATTCAGACACCTTCCAGTCACTGAGCCAGATGCTGATGCTGAAGGTACTTTAGTTCCCCAAATTCATTTTAGATGAAAATTTCTAACACCTAAGGCAGCTGTATTTCTGTTGGTAATGAAATTCCTTGTTTTCCGTACTTTTTAATCAACATGCTTTAAATTGCTATTTCCCTGATGCTTTAGTAAATGCTAATAAACAATAGATGTTTTAAGTGAAATGAGAGAGCCTATTAAAAATAAATAAATACTTGCCATGGTAGCACCTGGTTGCTATAAAAGCTGTCTTGCAAAACTGAGGATTGCTTTGCATGGGCATGCTACCTTTTTTTTTGTTTTGGTTTTTTTTGTTTTGTTGGGTTTTTTTAATTTTTTTTTTGTCAGGGAAACATAATGTAGTGATTTATTTTATTATCACCATCACTTTGGTGGATTTTGATTGTTTGTTTTATGATATTTATTATTGTTAGGTTTGGGCATGATAATTATCCCAGCAAATTCAGTTTGCTGTTTCTCACAAAAGACCATTAAAATGAAGAATTGCAGTGTTTTCTCAAGAACATCTCTGTGTAATCAGAAATTTGTATCTAGCACAAGAAAGAACGATATTCTTTCAGGATACTGAGATTCATTAATTGGCAAAAATCAATGTCCTGGCAATATAAAAGTCCAACAACATTTATAAATAAGCAGACAATGCCTCAATAAAGATGTGATAATTAGAGGGTCATCAGTTTAACACCTTTTTTGTTTATTTTATGTCATTAATGCACAAGTCATTTGTAGTATTGATTGTTTCTGGTGAGCAGACTTAACTTGTGAGCAGTGAGAACAAAGCAGGTATATTAGCTTCTATTCACAGTCGATCCTCCAATGAGTCAGGTAGACCAAAAAATGCATAAACCAACCAAGCAAAAAATGTGCCAGGTGATCTTGACTGAAAGACCATAGAGCAGCCTTCATTGTGCAGAGTTAAAAGAGCAGTGTTCTGATGTACATAGGTGAGGTTGTTGTTTACCTTGAAGCTGTAAAAAACTGCAAGTAGTAAAATACACTTAGAAAGCTAAAATGAAAAATGGAAGCACTAAGTTAGTCCATAAAAGTATATGTCTAAGAAGTAGTTTTATAAAGTGCATGAAATAAACCATTTTTAAGACTACAATTTCAAAATAGCTACCTTGAAAAAGAAAATCTTTGGAGAATTTATTAAAGGACACATTAATTTTATTTAGAAGAAAACTCTGACTACCACAACAAAAGAGGAAGAAAGAAGACAAAAATTAATTTCATTAAGATCGCTTGTTTATTCTGCTCACATAATTTTCGGGGTTTTTTTGTTTGTATGTTTGTTTGGGGTTTTTTTGGATTTTTTTTGTTTTTTGGGTTTTTTTTTTAAATTTTATCTGTGATCTAGCACAAGGCTGGATTATTCCAATGATGCAAAGACATAATTTGTTTTTCCAGCCCTTAGTAGCATTTTACTCTTGGGGCCTCTTTTTTAAGTGATACACACTGCATCACGTCCCTTCCAGTCCTTTGGGGGATGCAGGCTAGTGCTATGGATGCTTTCTACTGACTAGATTTAGAACATTGTTCCAAAACAAAGAGGGATGGAAAGTGGTACTATATCCTGTTTATTAGTTTGAGGAGAATCTACCATTTTCAATTAAAAGGATGGAAGATAATTGTAGGATGTACAAAAGAGCCCAATTTTGACAATCTCTGTTCAAACATAATTGTCTCTTAAACAAACCACTCAATGCTGGTACATCCCTGATTTACATATGTAACTTTTAATCCTCCTCTTCATCTGCCATGGGCAAATACCACAGCAAACATCACAGTCTGCTGTAGCAAGATTTTCTTTTTTGAGTGAAAGTTTAAGTTATGTAAGTTACAGTTAAATTGCAATTAATTGAAGGTTTTCTGTAGTAATATTAGAGGAGACCTAGAAGTATAATTTCTTGAGGTTGCTCTAAACTATATGTAAATTTGGGTCACCTCTCTTACCCATGCTTTTGATGACTGGATATAGCCTTCCTTACAATATCTCTGGTTTTTTTATATTGTAAGTAGCTTGTCGTTTCCTTTCTCTTTGGTTCTTCTGCAGTAGAGACACTTAAAGTCATCATTAGACTCTATCATTTCATTATTTAAACATCACAACTTCATTTGAAAACTTTGAGTGCATTTAAACACATGAAACAACAGAAATCATAGTTGAGTCAAGAGCTAGAAGGACTTTGGTTTTACATTTCAATACAAACAAAATGAGAATGTGGAAGGAAGATACAAGTTCTATAGAGGAAAAAATGTTCGAATCAGTCTCGTACATTTATAAGAAGGAAATAATAGGATAAAAAATAGGTTGACCTTTCTTCTCTTGTCTGCTTTATTTTGGGAGGAGAAACAGTTTTGCCCATACCAGCTTTTATATAGAGAAGCCTGTGTCCAGGAAAAGCTAATGCAGGCTAGTGGACGTTTCTGGATTGTCTGTCTACATCTTGATTCCTGGAAATGGGAATTTGCTGTGGAAACTAAGGAAATAGGGGAGATTTACTTTCAGTCTCAGAATGGCAAAGGGTGGTGTTTAAGCAAAACCAGCATTCCAGTGAAAGTGCCACTATCTGGATAACTGGTGACAATCTGGAAATCTGTATCTTGACGAAATGGCAACAGTGTCGATCCACCTTTCACTCTGTTGATCAATAACCTAATTAAGAGTGTAGGGTGTTCCATTTGTTATAACCTAAGTGTTACAGTGCCACATTATAAAGTGCTAGTGGTTAGATTCTTCTGTGTTTTGCCATAAAAATAATACTACTGAATTAAAAAAAAAAAACATAAAGTACTCCTGTCATCCTTTTTTATATATATATATATATATTTTTTTTTTTGGAATTTCTGCCTTTGAGCTTTATTCTTTTAGGTGTACCATTAAAAATTAGTCACCAGTTAATGTGCTCAAGGCTTTGGGTACCTAGATGATTCTTTGAAAAGAACTAAAGAACACCTGCAATGTCTTAAGGTAATAACTGTCAAACTGTCAGAGGCAAAAGTAACAAGGAAAAATATTTGCAACAAAAGAAAGGAGAAGACAGCTGTTGGAAAGGGAAGCAAGCTATATTTATAAAGCTGGTTGTAAAAGCAGTTAATGCTAAACATGTGATGTTTATGCCAATAGAATGAGTCAGATGTGCTTCAAGTGAAATACTGTATTTTGAGCTGCCTAATGTCACCAGTGCCTGCAGGGACAGTTTGCTAACTCTCCATGAACACACAGCCAGCTCTTCAAAGTAATTTTCATTATGCAACAGTGGAATTTTAAAGGCATCCTCCCTTATTGATCTTGTTTTTGCATGATTCAACTTGTTAAGAACAAGATAAAGCTCCTCTGATAAACATTGATATTCTATAGGTAAGGAGAATTTCTTTTGTCTAACGTTTTTATTGTCATTGTTTGTATCTATTCAGAAGCTTAACCTTCTGTAAGCCTCTGATAAGTCATTAAAATGGTTTTTCTCACAACAGTTAAGCTTCCTTTAAACTCCAGCCAGCTGCTTGCATTCCTGACCTTCTGGAACTTCCGAGCCAGTACTTGAGACCAGTCATGGCATCTCACCTGCTGTTACAGTCTGGACTGGACCAAAAGTTTTCCAGATTTTACTCTCTTCATGTTAATGAAAGAGATGCAGGCATCTGATTTTTCAGAAAGAATGCACTGATTAAAAAAAGCCACAACCTTTCCCTTTCCCTTCTTGGGGACCATATTCCCTTCTTCCTCCTTGAACTATATGCCCTGAGCTATGGACTAGTATGAAAACTAAAGGAAAGGCTCATATGGAATAATTTCACAATAATCTAATCCATGTTCTTCAAAAGTGTTGCAGATTTGGAATATTGTTCCTACTTTGATTTTTTTTGGAGGGCATCAGGGAGGAGTGGGGTGGTTTGAGACCTACCTTGATATTAAATATATGTATTAACAAAATGCAAATATAAAAGTACATTCTAAGTATTTATATTTTATTATCTATATTTTAAAAACAAAGCGATGATGGCAAGCTATTTACCACAGAGTTGAAAAGGGGAGAAGTACATACTTAACACCAGAATCTGTAATCTGGGTGGCCTGGCTGTACAGTAGAGTTCAAACAGAATTTGGGGTGATCCTGTAGCTTTAGGCCATGCTGAGTCACTTAAGACACGTGCATGTGGCTGTTGTGCCCTAGGCCAGCTGTTCACATGTTAAACCTCACAAATCTGTGTTTGTCACAATACTTATTTCTTGTGCATTTTTATGTATTTTTTAACGTGTTTCATAGAATACAATCTCATGGAAATTACTTGCCAAAACTCAAAAGTCTGTTTGTATCTAGGGATTGAGAGTGGTTTCTAGGCACTCTTGTGAAAAGTTAATGACTGCAGAAGAAAGGTGGGTAGGTGGTAGACTCCGTCTGCCAAACTTGGCTGTGGGTTGCATATTGACACAAATTTTAAACTCTGAGTAAGCCAGACTCCTTACAGGATATGCCTCATTTACCTCTTGAAGGGTGGCAGATGTTTCCACCATCCCTCAGAGGGGAGTCCAGCCTCCATAGCTGGGTGCCTGAGCTGTACCAGAGAGGATGCTTCTCTGTAGGCCTTTTAAGGCAGCCCCTTTCCTTGATTAGATTTCTTCTTGGGAAAGTTTTTAGGCATTTACTAAATAGACTCAGAGATTTAAATTAGGAAGGGTAGCGCCCAGCTGTGGATAATAAATTGAGACAAACATCAGAAATTAATATCTCTGTATTCCTGTCAGAGAAAACAAATATTAGATGAATGATTTAAAATTTAATAATGATAATTAAATTACAAAAAAACCCAAACCTTATAAGAGATGTAGATTGAGAAAACAGTCCTACCTAAGTTATGCAGGTTCCATCTTTGGAAACACCTGTAGAAACAATCTAGTTTAAAGGCACACCTAAGACCTGCTTACCTGAGATCTAAAAGACCAGCAGGATCTCCTTCTCCACTAACTCAAAGGACCTTATTGATGCTGGACTTGTATTTTAATATGTCTGGTGAAAAATAAGATGTGATCAGTCCGTAAAGGTGTTACACACTGAGGTGTGAAATTTGAGTCCACATAAGGAGAATTATATTCAATGGTGAATTGTACATTACCTTAAGGACTGTAATATATGTAGTAGTTCTTTTAATAAAGATAAGTTAGTACTGTGTTCTACTTTTAAAATAGTTTGCAGTTGTGTCCTTCTGAAGATAGTGATTCTATTTAATCTGCACACATATTGCATGCATGAAGATCTTATTGGTTCCTGTGGATACAGATGCTATCAAAAAAAGTCCCATGAGTCTCTATATTATATGACTTTATATGTGTATTTCATAAACCTTTAGTTTGGATTAGGTAAATTACAAGGTTGAAAAAAGAAAAAAAAAAAAACCAGAGATTTAAAATAAACTTGGGCATATCATTGCCAGCTTTATTTAATAACTAATTCAACCACTCTTGGCTAGACAGAAAAAGGGAGGATTTTTTTTTCTGTTTTATTATGCCTGAGCATGTGTGCAGTAGAGTTTTGATTAGTTAAATAATCTGTAAATTAAGTAATCTCTGCTATTTCCCATTTTCCAGCAGTGTTCACATAAAGATCTTCAAAAATTCATAGCTGGGTGACGAGTAGATTGACTACTTTTATCATTGAATGATTGTAAGAGGAGTTTGTTTCTAAGTGGTTTAGCACAGCTATTTTTTAAGTAAGGGTTTTCAGTTGCACATACAAGGGAGAGTAAGGAACATTCAGTATATTTATTATCGTGGGAAATTCCAGTACCAATAATTTATTTTTTTCATTTTATACAGTAAGCGGTGCTGAGACCACATTCATTGAGGAAACCAGCTATAAATGTTTATGATTCTGATGTATAGCTGTCTAAATATGTGTATCATAATGCATTCATGAGTGTAAATAATTACACTGGAGCTTTTTCAAATGAATAAGATATTAGACTGTTGTTCAGAGGACGTAGTCATATTTCTGTTTCTGTTTACATATTGTGCAACCTTGCCCATTCTGTTATTTAATACACTGTTGGTCTAACGTAACTAAATTATGCTGTATTGTTTGACTGATCTAAATGTGACCCATATTGTACACTGTGCTCACTCATGTCAGTTCAGTTGCTCTGTTAATAAAGGGGCCTTGGAATCACTGAATTTGTGTCTTGCTGTTGGTGGCAGCTTTTGTGCTATACATACATGTAGGTAGCAATAATCTCTACTGAAGACCTGGAGGCTCTCATAGGAAAATAGTAATTGAAAAACAATCTGCACCGCCCGTGTAGGAAAACAGTAATTTTCATTAGAACAAGGGATTCTGCTGTGCTTGAGACTCAAGTTTAATTGCTTTTGTGACATTCCAGTTTTGTGGTCTTTTTGCTGTCTCCTTTACAATCTGGAAGGACTTGTTAGGTAGACACCATTTTCCATACGTTCATTTAGCAGAATTACTTATGTTGGATGCTCTCTGAAAGATAGACCAACCCTACTCTCTCCCAATACCCGAACTATGAGTGAGGGGATGGAGAATTAGATCTAAATTTCATTACTTAAGATAAATAGAACCATAAAAACTATTCAAGATACTTACACAATTTTGCTGATTTTGCTAATATATTGAGTAAATATATAAAACAGAACCAGCTTTGTTTGGTTGAGGGGTTTTTTTGGTTTTTTTTTTGTTTGGTTGGTTTTTTTTTTGGTTTTTTGGTTTTTTTTTCCTATGCTTTTGTTTTAAGTTTAGCCTTTCTGATGTATTATTGCATGATTTTGTGTTACTGCAAAGAGCTCCATTTTCATCTCCTTCATCCTGGATATTGATTGAAGTTCCACGTGGAGGATGAAAGGAGTCAACACAGTCACTACTTATTCACACCATTAAAAATTGAAATAGAACCCAACCCAGAAGGTGTTCTGGTTGTGTTGTTTAGTGGATTTTTTCCCTTATAAAATATTAGCTCAGACTTCAATACTACATAGTAATATTGTCATCATTATTTTGATTCTCTGCAGTTGTGAAGCTGGAGTTATATAAGTAGTCACATATTTAAATAGCAGTTTGCTAAAATACCTCTAGACTCACCAGGAATTAGACTTATACTATTGTGTGTAGAAACCTGGATCCTAAAAGATTTGCATGAGATATGTCAGAGCAAATTATCTTTAAGAGCTCTAAGGCTAATGGAATACCTCCTTAAATGCAAAGGAAAATTTCGAAGGAAGGAAGAAATTGTAGATAGTGTGTGAGAAGATGGGGTCTACCCTACCTAAAAAATGTTATGTGTCAGCTTTATTTGCTTTACTAAGCTATCTGATTATTCTAAAATCAGTACCTAAATTCACTGTGTAGTCAGTGGAGAAAATTTTTCAAAGGTCTTCAAGTGATGTTTAAGAATTTATGGGTCTCAGTTTAAACAGGCAGGTTCTCTTTTTGGATGTTTCCAGTGCACTTACCTCTCTGTCATAGTGAGCAAACTTGTTTAGGTGAACTTAAGCACTTAATTTATGTGTGCTGGACTTGCCTAAAGGGGAGGTGCACCCGCCTAAGTTAGATTGACTATATCTCATCTAGAATTACTTCTAATATATATTAAAAAAAAATTAAATAGAACCAATCTCAGTGAAATTGGCAAGGCTATTGTAATTTTTAAAAAAATTAAATATATATTAAAAATTGTATCCAATTAATGATGTAGCTATGTTGCATAATCAGTTGTGGTAATTGTATTTTTAATTACTTTACCCTTAGGACCCGATTCTGATCTTGTTTCCATTGGTATAAAGCAAAGATAACTTAGATAAAATCAATGCAGCTAAACTAAGATATAATTGATAAGAGGTCAGAATTGAACCCTAAATGATATACTAAAAGTGGAGCTAATCAGAAGGCTAAATAGGTTTATAATTTGTGCAATTGACATTTTCGTAATCTAAATCTCCTAGAAGGTAACCTTTGGAAACAGAACTTTGCTTTTCCTTTAGAGTCTCATGGAAGTGAAGCCACTAGAAAGCCTGTAATGCACAAAAAAATATATGTAGTAAATTCTTTCATTAAGTGATTGATCTGTTTCCAGCTTAATACATTTCTGTGTCAGACAAGTCTTTGGGCAAAATTTTCTGGTGAGCAGAACCTGGAGAGGCATTAAACCATAGCATGTTCTTAAATAGCAAAAAAAAAAAAAAAAAAAAATCCCCCAAACCCAAAGTTACTTTAAGCAGTAAAGGGAAGAATATTTATTATATTTTTGAAAATATGTACAGTTTACTCTTTGTGTAATAGATGGTAGGAATACATTTTTGTAAAAATTCTACTTTTTTGTCTTATATAATTGCATAAGCCCTAGAAGTGTATTGCAAATTTTAATATTTTTGGTGTAAAAGAAGAAAATAAAAAATATCGAAGAGATTTCCATACAACATTTCTTAGCTTTATTTTTAAGTAAATATATGCATTATGTCTAAAGCATTTTTTGCTGTTGAATAGTGAGATGTTAATTTTTGCTGTATAGTCAAATCAGTCAAGTCAAATGGCTTTACTTTACATTCCCCCAAAGATAAGGGATCTTCTAAAGTTGCTTCATTTGGGACAATCAATGCTATATCAAATAGATTTTTTTTCTCAGCTGACAAAATGTAGGTGAATTTTTGTACATCAGGAGAGATTTTGAATATTGTGTTTATGTCAGTGGCAGTTCTCCACAGGAGTGACCTCGCTCTGGCCAGTGAAACTGCTTCCGCAAGTGCTGACCTGGGGAACCATGGGCTGTCTGTTGTGCCTGACCTTCTCCTCGTGGACATGACTTTCCCTCCTCTACATAGTCAATAACTTCAACCTTACTGCTTCTGATATTTATCACTGTAGCAGAGATTCCCAGATGGATATTTATCCATCTTCTTAAATTCTGGAGAGTTATTACTCTCTGGGAGAAAAACAGCTCATAACATGAGAGAAAAACTGGTTTTGCATGGAGTTCTTCCTGTATTCCCTGTGAATGCTACCCATGCTGCTTTCAGAAATATGCCCATTGTTAGCAGTGCCATTATGATGCATTTTACAGGAATTTGGAAGGCTTTAACAGAAGTTGTTGCACATTTGAGGAATGTTAGTAGAGTAATATTTTTTTTCCCACAGAACAATTGTATCTTTGGAAGCATCAGTTTGATCAAACCTCTGCCACATCATTATTGTTTTGTGCTGACATCTTTATAGAATATTTATATACTTTTCTGTTAATATTTGATCGACTGTTTTACATTTTTTTGGCATGGCACTTTGTTTCCAGATTTTGGTTGACTGTTTCTGAAACAAAATGCTTTGTTATAGGGCTGGAATTCACTCAGATGTGTTTTGGACATCTTACACTAAATAAACATAATCTAAATACTCCATAGGCCTCCAAAGCCACTATTGTAAATCACCTCTTACACTTCTCTAAAAGTAAAAATTCATTTTGCTGAAGTCAAATTAGCTACACGGTACCAGTAAGAATGTATTAAGGGGGTTTTGTTGTTATTTTTTTCCCCATGTGTAGCATCCTTGAAGCTGACATCTATTTGTGACTGAATAGATGACAGCATGAAATTCAATTACAGCAAACAGTCTCAGTCATTACACCTGTCTACTTCCAGAGAAAAGTATTTGTAAATTGTTTTTTATCCTTCTGTTCCCTAAAACCTATGTCTGTAATTGACACTTGCCAGCAGAGATGACTGGAGACAGAAGGAGAACATTATGTGTCTGAGTATCCCACCAGGGAAAAGAGTATCCTCATCTTTGGAGAGTTTTGTGGTGTTTTGTTTTCTTTAATGAAGAATAATATCTGTGTACCAAAGATTTACTGCAAGGCTGGTGGCAGATGTTTCTCTAAAAAAAAAATAGAAAAAGTTATGAAAGATGAATCACAAAATAACACAGGACAAAAGAAAAAGCTAATTAACATAGAAATACTTCTTCTACAAAGGAAAACAAATGCTTCAGGAGAACAAAAACCCCTCTCTGTTATTTGTAAGGCTGGTTTGTTACTCTAACACATTTGTAAGAATCAGGTTTGTGCCTGACATGTCAAAACTTATTCACAAAACAAGAGTTGTGGATATCTTGGGAGACGACGTTGTCACTTGTTACGCAACTCAGCATCCGTTCATCACTGATTGATGCCCAAGCTGCCAGTTTTCAAAGAAATGAGATGCAGACATAACAGTAATATTTGTACCAAATGTCAGGCAGAAGAAACAGGGGAGTGCATAGAATGGGTCTAGATGTAGACTGTGACCAGAAAACAAAAAAAATCAAAACATGATAGACAAGCTGTCAGCCTGATCTTTCTATGCTGTTTCATTTCTTTCTGGTATATCCTTTTTCTTTCTTTCTATTGGTTTCCCTCCCCAGAATTTTGCCAGACTAGACAGCATACAGAACAGATTCAGCTGCTAAGTTTTGGGTTTGATGAAGGAATTACCAACCCGTTATGTATTTTAAATGCCTCAGATGTTTAAAAGGTATGAACAATTAGTAAATCACTACATATTTGGTAGTAATCCTCTTTGAGCATAAGCTTTCTTAGAAATTTGCTAGTGATAGTAGGGGAGATCAGAATGTATTTATTGTTTCTTTCCTCACAGGTCCCTTCCAACTCAGCATATTTTATGATTCTACTTTTTAATTGATATTCAACAGTATAGTGCTTGAGCAACTACTGCTTCTGTTCTTCTTTGTAGACCAGCAAGTATTTTTGAGAGTTTCTAAGCCATAAAAGTAATGGCAAAGCATGTGATCAAGTAATGCAGTCAAGTATTACTTGACTGCTTTGCTTGTTCCCATGTACTCATGTAATCCCCAAGTGGCTCAGAGCAACTGTGTATGCCTCTGCTGATGACTTACCCAGCACTGTAAATGCACTGTGTTATATTTATGAGCTGGAAAGTAAAGTGTGTCAGCGAGGAAGTTAAAATGGTTTCTCTGTAGGATATTGTTAGTGTAAAATATCTGATTTATTTGGGTCTTTTTTTGAATGCTGCAGCTTGTAAACACAGTGGGGAATTTCTCTGCCATTGATCCAAAGCAATGGGTACTAATGGCATAATACAGTGGTACTCAATAACCTTTTATCATGGGCTGCTTTGTGATGTGGAGGCTTAGCTGAGGGGAGAGAAATGCACTGTAACAAAACAAAGGCTTGTAAATTTCTATCAATACATTTGATAATTTTTGGTTTAAGAGCTATCATGATCTTTTCTGTTACCCGTGTTGCATGAATTATTATATAAATAACATATAGAATAACATGAAAATTATTGTGCATATTAGTGTAAAGATGAAGTGAAATGTAAGCATTTTTTCCAAGCATTTCAAGGACAGCTTATGGCAGTTTTCTATCATGGTTTTAGTAGTACTTGAGTGAGTGATATATTATAGTGCTGTGAATTTTTAAATAATTTGAATAATTAATATTATAAAAGTATAATAAGAATATAATAAAATATAATAATAAATAATAATTAAAATACAATAAGAATTTTTTTTTCCTTTCTCTCAAAAAAGCTTTTGTATCTTTCTAAGAATCAGAATATATAAGTGAGGGAAATAGCTGTACAGTAAACTGTTAAAATTTGCCCAGTACTGGCGATCCTGGTCAAGGCACTTTTTACATCAGACAGCTCCTCAGATGTAAGCAAGGGCATGTGTCCTGAAGCAAGGGAGGGCATGTGTCCTGAGGTATCCTGTTTCAGTGTGGTGCTGCATGCTGACCCCCAGATCCCTGACAGCGGCAGCTGCAATTCTTCAAGGTGTATAATCTGTTTGCCTTCCACTCTTATTTAGTAATTTTGGCAATTCTGATGCCTATTTCCCTTGAGAACAAACCAGATCATGGTTGGAGGCCAGGTTATGACTTCACTTATGCTCTTCTCTCGGGAGCAAATCAGTGCAAAAGCTGGTGCAGAAAGGTGCCCTTTGGGTAATCTCAGTGCAGGACTGTAATGGAGTATGGTGAGCTTTGTATTCTCTTCCTGAACAACCATTTAAGAGCTAACAGCAGTATAATTTTCTGTTACTATTTTCATATGCATATACACACATGTATATATTCACATACATAATTATACATACCTGAGTTCATTTTTCATTTGTTATTAGTAAAATGCCAGGTTACAGTCTCACTTAAAATAGGTGTAGAGGCAAAACAACTCTGTCATCCAGAGATTTCTGCTGAAAAAGGACACAGCAAAGACATGTTAAAAAGAAATAACAGAGTAGGTTATAGCCATTGGGATGCCAATACCCCTGTTTTCCTATGTTTTACATCTGTTAGCAATGACTCCTTCAGGCTCAATACTCAAAACACCCCTCAACTGCTGTACAACACTTGCAGAAAAATGGTTTATGTCATGTAAAACTTATATTGGGCCCTAAGATACTGTTTTACAGGGATGTAAAATTGGTCTTGTTGCTGCTATAGGAAAAGCTGGTGGTTTTGAATGATTCTTGCATATCTTCATGATATGAAAATAAAAGATGCCAAAAGCTAGGATTTTTTGTCCATTGGGAAGTGCTGTAAGGGTGCTATCAAAGTGCCAGTGTTATTCTATTTCAGCAAGTTCAAGAGGAAGCTCAGATTGACTTCAGTGAATTATTGCTGTTGTAAGATAGGGAAATAAAAAAAAAGAGGTTAAGGAAGTCTGATAGCCCATTCATTCTCTAGAATTTGTGAAACTGGACTTGCAAGCACAGGTTTGGTAGTACTTGTTAATATTGGGTTTAGTCCTGCACAAGGAGTGTGTACTCCTGTTCATTTATTAAATTTTCTGTATGAAGTGACTGCAGGATTGTAAACCCTTATTTCAAAGAATTTTAAGTATTTTGTTTCACATACATGAACTACTAAATACACAGGATGCTGCTTCTAGAGACAGTTTTAAATAGTCTCAAGTTAAAAGTCTCCATGACTGATGCTGTTGATGGAATTGAGACACATTCAATATTCAGGACTTTAGGAAATCACTGAGAAATGGATAGCTATGTTCCTTTTGCTGACTTATCTTTTTCAGTAAAAAGATGCTTACAGCTGGCTTTGTGCTAGCAATTGGTGCATTATGCCTAATTCCTCTTATATGTTAAAGTCCAGCTTCACATATTTTAATTTTTCAGTTTTTAGTTGTTTACTTGGTTTTGTGGTTTTTTTGGGTTTTTTTGTTTATTTTTTTGTTGTTGTTGTTTTGTTTTGTTTTTTGGGTTTTTTTAAAACTGGTTTTGGGGTTTGTTTGTTTGGGGTTTGTTTGTTGTTGTTGTTTTGCTTTGGTTTTTTTGGTGGTGATGTGTACTTATACACCTCTCTTTGCCTTCTGTAAAGCACACTATAGATCAAGGAAAATGTTAGTCTTGAGAACTGGAGAATAGCTAAGGATAGAGATTAAAGGTGTGAGAAGCATTATAGGATAAAATTTTCAAATTACTCTGGACTAAGAGTAGCAATTTCCAAAACAATTGCTACAGTTTTGGATACCTTAATATTTGCACATATTAATAATGTGCCATATGCTTGGCTTAGCAGTATGGATGGAGCACATCAGTCTACTAGATGCAATATTCTCGCTGGTACAGAATATATCCTTGGAATATCCTACTCTTTTTGTCACCTCAGTTTTAACTTTTTCTATTACTTGATCTGAAAATGATGACCAGCTTGAAATCTATATAACTTGAAGGCTTTATCAGTAAAACCCAGCACAGTTATATTTCTCAGTGGCTGTGATGTTGAAACCTGGGGAAAATCAATTTTTTCTTTTGCTGAATGGTATATTTGAAGCATTTAAAAAAGGTGAATGAGTGTGCTGAGGGCCTGTCATTCTCAAAGTACTTTCTTATGCTGCATGTGTAGGTACATCTGCCTGTTAGCCCTGAGAGGCTGTGTGTGTTTGATGCATTGGATGTTGTGTCAGCAGGAAGGAGAAAAAGAGGAGATGAGGTATATCAGAAAGGAAGTTGATAGCAAATGGTGTTTTGAACAGCTTGTATCCCTCTATGTAATATATTATTGAAATAATGATTCTGTCAAGTGATGCTTCTTTGTAAACTGAAGGGATACAGTAGGGATTATGGATGCTCAAGTCATTCAGGACTGGGCATTTAGTTGTCTAGAAATGCCTTTGCCATAAAGGACTTCATTAGAGATGCAGTTGCAAGAACTAAATTACTAGAAGAAAAACACCCTGAAGTAATTCATTATTGTTATTATCATTATTGGTTTAGGTAGAAATGGGAACAAGTACGTTATTTTTAATCTTGTTTTATAGAGTTATCTATTTTATTTAATTTCATTCCCTAACTTATCTTGTATTTAAGGATTAATTGTATTATTTAGCTCATTCTCAAGCTTGCTCAAATATAGTTGGTTCAAAACCATAAAAAGTTGTCAATTAATTAGCATAGATAGGCAATGAGAAGTTGGCTAAAGGTTTAAAACGAAATGTCAGGAAGCCATAACAAATAAAACATGAATGTAAAATCATCTGTAAGAAAGCCACAGAGAGAATACAGAGGAAATGATTATACTAGAATAAAGAACAAAATGCTTCTGACCTGCACATTCTCATTAAGCAGAGATCAAAAAATGCAGCCCAAAAGGCAGGATAAAGATAGCCTACCCTCTCACATCAATGGATTGGCTTATGGGGCTGCTCTAGTCTGAAGAGATCTCTGTGCAGTGAAAACAAACTGGTGTTCCTTGCCAGAGGAGGATACTCTGGCTTCAGTCAATTTAATGATTCCCTTCTCCCCCCGAAAAACCTGGGGACTCAAAATAAGCATGCTGCATGTTAGGAATCTCATGTTGGTATAGGAATTATATGCAACATAATTGTCTTCAGAACTGCCAACATATGCAAGGTTGGACTGTAGGTTTGGACTTTCTCTTCTTCCTCATGTGATTCTTCTCACAAAGAAAGGCAGCACAACTTTTTTTAGTGTTGGGTGCAAAAAACCCGAAAAGAATCCAAATCACCAAAAAGCCCCCACAAAACCCAAACCATACCAAACCATTTTGAATGCTGTCTTGCAATGTTGATAAATCAGTGGGATTGTATTTTGAATGGGAATTCTTTGAGAATGGAATATGCCTGTTTTTGATGTACTTTGTGCAGGTGTTATATAGGAATGTTGCATGGTGTATTTCATTTCCTCAATTAAAATCTTCCCCCTCTCTCAGCCCCTCCCCCTTCACATTCCTGTTCCTTCCCCACATACACAGAGTTAAGTAATTGCAAGTTTATTTTGCTTCACTGCTTTAAGAAAAATAAATGCTGTGGACAATGGAATGCAAAAAATTGATAAGCAAAAACAAAAAGCAGGAAAAATTGAGAAAAAATGCCAGTGACCTAGGTAATATAAAATTGTTCAATGATAAGTACCAACATTAACAATTTCAGACACCTAAAAATGTAAGATTAGCAATTTGAGAAACATTTATCTGAGTGAGATAGAAAATTATACAAGAAACATAATGACCTCTCTGAAATTCATTCAGAATGCAGAGGTACTTATTTAGGCAAAGAAGACAACTAGTTAATCATGTCAAAGAAAACTAGACAGTAAATTAGTTTGCTGCATTCTGGAGTCCTAGCTATGAAAAAGAATATATTTCACTAATTAAAGAGTTAGAATACTCCAAGCTTTCAGAAAGAGAATTCAAGGAGAGTGAAACTGATCCTAGCTTTGTGCAGCAATCCAGGGTATTTGTCTGATACAATTTTATGATTTTATCAGGTAACCTAGAGAAAGAGATCTTCAACTTTGATTATATGTAGCATAATAGTTCATCATGAAAATTACCATCTATGACTTAAATCCCTAATTTCCATGTATTCTTGGAGCCACCAATGAAATGCAAACAAATTTTAAAAACCTACATAGCCATATATGTTATAGTTTAAAAAAATCCTATAAACTTCAAAATTGAAGTAAGAAGTTAACAATCTGGTTTAATTTTCAGAGGATTATTTTCTTGGTTGTGCTGTAGGTATTTTAATTTTATCATTATGTTTTTATGCTTAATGATATATGAGTGTGCATTCTAGATGTTTTATGTTATTTAAAAAACTAGAGAAAGTAAAGATCACTTTGTTGCTTGGGATAAGAATTGTGTTTTATCTGAAGACTACATAATTTTACATGGTGGAAGCTTTATACCCAGTTCTGAAATAAGGTGGTTGTTTTTTGCCCAAAAGATTTACAATTTTCAGGGTTTTTTAAACAAAAATTTCAATAAAGAATAAGTATTAGATTCTGTGTTAGAAAAATACATAAATTTATCTCTAATTTAATATCTTTAGTATTATCTCTAGGATATTATTTCTAATAAATTTATCTCAGACACCTTTCCTGTGTCTGTGCATGATCCTTATCCATGTAAATGACACTTAGCTTTTAACTGTAGGGGGCTGAAGGCCAGGTCCTCTCTTTCTTTATCTTTTGCATGAGCAAAATTGATTTCCATTAAACTGAATGAGAACAAGATCAAGTTCTGCATGGTTCCAATACCATAAGTGTTTTTCAAAGTGCTTAGTTTTACAGGACTTTTGTTCTAAATTCAGTCTGTATGTTTGAGGAAGAGTGTAAAGTGTTTGGTCACCTTTGATGCTGCACATCAGCAAACTATCTGCTGTCTTTCACATTAAAAATAAATTGAGAAAGTGAGTTATTTTTTCAGTCTCACAGTTTATTACATTCTCTCAAACATTTTTATATGAGTGCCAATGTTTATAATGCTTTTATATTAGGTTTGGATTTTTTAATTTCAAGAGGTCCTTGTTTGTGGGCGATATTCATTAGAAAACTCAGTGAGTGTATATGTGCATGCACAAAGTGTGCATTTATTTATATCTCTGTAGAGTGAGGCGGAGGAAGACAGTGTCCCCTTTGTTCCTAAGATCTACTCCTTAAATTGTCTTGCACTTTAAAAAATGTTAAGACCAAATATGGAAACTTAGCTCTAAAGAGAAAATGTCCTGGAAAGGTTTGAACTAATGAAAAAGAGTGGGCTTAGTCTCTTAACAAAGTCGTTTTCATCACCGTCGTGCCGTAATTAGATAATGTGAGAGATTATTTCTAAGCAGAACCAGAATTAGTCATATCAAATCAGCCTAAAATGTGATTTTGTTTCTAAAAGATCATTTCTCTCTTTTTGTGCGTTTCAGAAACATACTCAATAAATATTTAGACTCTTAATTTACAACTCATCAATCTACAAATTTGATTTGCTATCATCATCAGAATTAATTTGCTTAATTGTTTTTCCTCTTCCATCAATCTCAGTTTTGCACTAACTCGAACAATGACACCTTTTGCTGTTTGCACTGTAGTTCGATTTCTGTTCTAAGTTTATGAACAGTAATAGGGATCTGCTAGAATATTCATTAGCTTTGAATTGTGAGCTATGAAAAGGTGCTTTCTTTTACCTTAATGGAAGTGGCTCAGCATGGGGTGGATCAGTAATGACGTTTGATTTTAGGCATCCAACAAATTTGTTTTTTATTTATTGACACATCTTGTCCAAACAGCTCCCTCGCAAGTTAGTGGCGTAATGAAAGAAAGAGTGCTGCAGAGGAGCGTGGAGCTTTCCTGGCAGGAACCAGAACATCCCAATGGAGTCATTACTGAATATGAAATCAAGTATTATGAGAAAGTAAGTGCTAAGATTATCTGTAATGTGCAACAATGTGTTGTTTGCTTTATGTTGGCTTGCTGCATTGTGGAACAGTGTTAAAGTCATCAACTATCAACTACCCCATCTCTCCAAAGTCTGTGATTTTGCTTTTAATAACTAGCTAAATCCTGCAATTATTTTCGCTATCATATGTCTCATACATTGTATTTTGGCATACTAAAAATGAAATATACACTTGAAATCTGCCTTTCTTTCCTTTTTTTCAAAATTGTTAAGTTGTACTTGGGTTTTTTTTACCATTATGTTGCTGTTTTTGCATCTATTCTACCCTGTGTTTGAAGCTTGTTTCATTTCCTTCTGTATCAATGTAATTCTACTCTTGAAATGATGTATCAAGTACAACTCCCAACTGCATTTTGTACTTCCTTATGAGCTGGGCAGCTTCTACTTGATGTCTGAAAATTTTCAAAACACTTCCTAGACTTTTAGGAAATAAATATTCCTTATTTGTCCTTTTAAAAAGGACCAAGACTGTGAAATTTATTTTTCAGTTGTTCTCTCAACACAATAATGAATTGAAGGCTGCTTTTCAATAGTAGATGAAGTGATCTCTGTTTCTGGTAGAGTGAAATTGCAATCTTAGTGATGTCAGTTGGAGTTTTGCCATTCATTTCAGCATGTCTCGGGCTTCATTCATGATAACTTTGAAGTACTGCACAATAAAAAAATTCTGACAACCGTAAACTGGATGAAAGCAGAGTGAAGGCAGGTTGTGCAGCTCTATGTTTGTCATGGGACCCAGACTAAGTTTGGCTCCTCCAGATTCCCTGGGAAATTGACCGCATAATGTAACATACTCCTAATTTTTATAGAACATTTGGTTAAAAAAAAAATAATAATAAAGGAAACAAATAAGAATAAAGGGGCTCCTTTGTGATCGATCAAGAAGACATTTCTGCAGGCAAGGTAACAGTGCCCTATATCAAAAAGAGCATGTCATCTTACTGGGTAACACAGAATTAGGTAAATTCAGCCCAGATTGCGTGTAATGTCAAGTGTTATATTTCATTTTCAGTGCTGAATTGCACAAATATACTTATGAAAAGATCTTCATATGATTTGGGAAGGGAATAGATTTTTTTATTTGTTGATGCTAGCTTCCAGTTTAGGTTGTTCACTCTAATGGTTCTTGTAACAAAATCTAGCAGATAGGTACAGATAGCTAAATAATTATTTGGAAGAAATTTTGCTAAATTCAGAAGATAATTTTTGTTCCTCCAGCATGTATATGTACACACACATGCAAATAAAATCTAACCAAAAAAAAAAAAAANTTTTTTTATGTGCAGAGCAGTTTCTAATCTGTTCAAATAAAATAAATAATTTAAATGGGTAGTGTAAGATGACATAAAAATGACCAAGACATCCAGCTTTCCAGCTTTTTATATAGCAACAGCTTTTAGAATGTGGCTTTTACTATTTTGCCTATATACTCATTTTAAATAACAAGCAGAATTTAATTGCCAGCTTTCTATGTAAAGAGAAAAACTGATGTTAAAGTTTTGGGGTTTTGGTTTTCGGTGGGTTTTGGTGATATTTTTTTTTTTTGTTTTTTTTTTTTAATGGAAGGACATCTTCCGGTATTTTACTTAGTACAGTGAAATTAATAAAAGAGAATAAAAAGCTCATTCTAACAGTCACAGATAAACTGGACTATATAACTTTAGCAGAGGCAATTTTTTAACAAATACTGAAATGGTTATTTTCCTTCCAAAAAAAAATGAATTTCAGCTTTAAAATTTCTTCATAATCTTCTTGCTCAGAATGAGAGAGGCTGTTTAAGTTTTGTTCCACTAGTTTAAAAGAAAAGAAAAATAAA
>PYHW01010334.1:6481829-6539961 GCA_013186435.1 Turdus rufiventris
TTTTTTTAATACAAGGACTGTTGGCAATTCAAATAAGCCTCGTTTATGCATCAAAACCCAAACTGAAATTCCACTGTGGCTTACAGTCCTGAGCCTGACTGTTTATGGTTTCCTTACACTTGTTTCTCATCTCTCAAGCATTCCTGTTCTTTCTCACGTACCAACATCCATTCGACCATGGTCCTCACTAACAGATGATTTAAATTCTCTTGGAGAAGATATGGCAAATTGTTGCTAGCCAAGACTGTGGGCTTGCTCAAGTAAAAGACTGGGCATGAACCAGAAGCCCTTACTGAATCTGAGAAAAGAAATCAAGTATGTCTCTATAGCCCTGTATTTCAGCAAAAGCCTTCGCTGCATTACTGACTGTGACAGGGAAGGCTCTCCATCATTTTTAGCTTGTGAAGTATTATTGAAATGAGTTACAGATTTATTCCTTCCCTCTGTATCCGTCTCATTAGCACTGCTGTGTACGGCTCATGCTTCTCTGGTCATGTGGTGCATTCAGATGGTTGGTTAATTCATCTCTTCTGCCCTTCAAATCAGGGTTGCATCTGCCACCAAAAATCAACAGGGCTTCACATATCTATGCTGAAACATAATCTGTGTCAGTAAATGTGATGAATAAGTATAGCTTTTTGAATACTCTAATGATCTGTGATACAGCTTTTGTACTATTTGAAAGTGAGTTATTACTCATAGGGTTTGTAATCTTACAGCTTCAAATTTGTGGAGTGTCATACTGAGCTTCTTTCCCTGGGTTCCTCTTTATGCCTCAGAGTCTCAAACTGAGAAAAGACTATAAGCCAGAGATAAAAATCTGAAGTGAAAACTGAGTGAAGGACCTCAGAAATTATGCAAAATCTAGCCAATTATACATTGGCGATATTGTATTTTTTAGAGGTGATGGAAGTTACAGTGTCAAAGTAATGATGTCAGTTTTTCTATTCATTTCACAATGTCTAGGACTTCATTCATGATAACTTTGAAGTACTCTAGAAATAAAAAAAAAAATTCTGACAGTATAAACTGAATTAATGCAGAATGAAGACAGGTTGTTCGGCTCTATGTTTGTCATGTTCTGACCACGAAAGAAAAATTTCCCCATCCTTGAACTGTTTAGACCTCACAGATTCCCCTGGAAAGCTGTGGTTGAATTATTTCTCATCAAAATTTCACAAAATTTAATCAGAGCCAAAAAAGCAATGATTTTTTGTTTGGATGTTTTCTGAGTGAAAACATGAGCATCTCATTTGAATTTTATGTTACACTTAGAGCTCTTCATTGCATTGACAATGTTTTTTAATACTCCATAGAATATGCTTTATTTTTGTTGTTGAAGGAAAAGAGCATTCAGAAAATTGAAATAAACGACCCAGGCTGGCTGTCAGTTGCTGTTGTGCAATCATGATAAAATCTTATCTGTAAATGTCATTTAATCTTTTGTCTTATTGTTTTCAGGATCAAAGGGAGAGGACCTATTCAACAGTGAAAACCAAATCCACTTCAGCTTCTATTAATAACCTAAAGCCAGGAACAGTGTATGTTTTCCAGATTCGTGCTTTTACTGCTGCTGGTTATGGAAATTACAGCCCCAGACTGGATGTTGCCACACTGGAAGAAGCCACAGGTAAAGAATTAGGAAATTAACCCTCTCTAGCGCTAGTAAGGAAAGCAAGAAAGGAAAGAGTCATAGCAATATAATTGCAATTAGAAAAAATTTAGTTCTACAAGAAGGTGGAGTTTTGTCATTGTGTTTTGAAGGATGAGCTTCCATAATTTATTTTACCATAGAAGTTAAAATTAGTCCTATAATGGCTGGAGGAGATTTGTTACATATTAGATTCTTCTCCTTTGCTGTCTTTCTATCCTTCTAATACACACTTCTTTTTTTTTTTTTTTTTAATTCAAANTTTTTTTTTTTTTTTTTTAATTCAAATGCACACTTGTTTTTCTCCACAAAAGAAGTGAGTGGTGGTGAGCTGAATAACTCAACTAGATTTTTCTGTAACTGGAGAGAGAAGGAAGGAGGATATTTCAACCCCCAGACACTTCTCCAGGCTATTATTTTCCCTTTGATTTTCTGAAAAAAACCCAAAAAAATTAAACAACCAAACAAAAACAACTTGGTAGTTTCGTTTATGCACATGTCTTCAGCTGTAAGTCCATCTTTAGTGTATTTTGAATTCGCTGGCAATTTAATTTAGTAAAGAAATGGGAATCTCAAAGATACTAGGTTCCTTTCAGGCTCATATAGTAAGTTGTAAGCTGCGTAACAAAAAAAAACTCCTTCCATCGGTGAGACCTAGTAGCCGTGAGCCCCTTCACAGGAACTGTTAACCTGGCAGCTCCGCCAGCCTGTTGCAGACCCAAATTTGGTTACCCTGGTTTAGAGCATTTGCTTCACATTGATGTTGACAACAGGTCAGCGGGATTTGGAGCTGGTTATATAGGAATGCATAGCTCATGAGTTCAGAGGGTATGGATGCCATACCCTCTATGCATCCCATGCAGCAGTCTAAGATAATGTGCAGACACACATTATTGCATCCTATTAATTGCAGCCAGGTGTTGCCTGAACAACTTGTGATTATTCTTAATATACAGTAGTTAGGTCTTGATTCCTCCTTAGTTCCACACAGAATATAAAAAATATAAATAATGAACAATACCACATATCTAATAGACATAATTGAAACAATAATTATCATAACAGCATCAGTAAGCTGTTATTACTAATATTATTAGCTCTGTGTCTAATAACATACTTCCCAACTGTAGATAGTCAGTAGCACAATCTCTGTTTTGCAAAATGGGAACCTGAGGTACAGCCAGAAGTAATTTCTTATTTTGAATAGTTTTCTGGAAAACAAATTAGAAGTCTGTCATAGTAAGTTTCTGCTAATTAGATAATTTATTGTCCATAGTGGTTTAAAATTAGTACATCAAAATATTTCCCCAACATTTCCTTAATTATCTGATTATTTATTACATACTCAATGTAAGCAGACGGGTAGCTGCTAAGATTAGCAAAGATGATTTCAAAGATAAACAGTTTTGACTGGAGTTTGGGCAACATATGGGAGATTAGGAAATCCTGTGAAAAATGCATCACTGACCACTCTCCTGTACTCCTTTTTTGACTCAGATGATGAAAAAATGCACATAAACCACAAAGATTCTTGGCCAGGATGCACAGCAGGGTTCTTTTGTGACGGGCCAGGTATTTGCTTTGAGATGCCATGAAAAATGTCCTGTGTTTTCATTAAGGAAAATTCTAGAAGTAGCATATTTTCCATTCTCTTAAGACCACATTATAAATATAATTCCTAAAAGGGATAAGTATCCAAAATTTCCTGTATACACTGTTCAAAAACAGTGAAATGTTGGTAAAAAGATAGCAAATTCCATTATGCTCTTCTAAAATTGTTTTACACAAGCATATTTGTTTATTATATTTTATTTATAGTTTTATCAGAGCTTACAGGCTCATCAAATTTGTCTATTGTTAATATTTTAAAGGAAGACCTTTATTGGATATTTTTTGGAAAATATACCTCAAGGGAAGTACCATGCAATTTAGAGGCTTTGGTTTCTCATTATTCCAGTGGATTTCTAAATTCAGCTTTTAAACATGTCAAAATATTTTAAGAAAAAAATACACACATATATATTTTTATGTAAGAATATATATAATGACCACCACATCCAATTAGTCATGTTACCTACCTAGATTTGTCCTGGCACTTCCACTGGTTGGCCCTGTTTGGTTGGTGCTGATTTTTGAATCGTGGGCTGTTTTCTGAATTTTTATAGAAACTGTATAGCCGCTTTTCAATATTTGAGGAACTATATCCATTATATTAATATTATCTGATATGTAAAATATACTTATATTATACCTGTATTGGATCGTATCATACATGTTGGGTATTGCATAGACATTTATGGAAAAAAATCACAATTATGAAGTAAATATTCTTTATAAAAGCAGACTGTTTCTATTCTACACTGTGTTTGCCACAGATCAATCAATGGCTCTAGTCATATATTTTTGTTGACTGATTGTTAGAACTAGAAGTCCCTCTGGAAAAAGACACACATGTATAAAATATCACATAAGTGTCCATTCTATCTCTTGGTTCACTGAAGTATTTAAAAGTCAAGTTAAAGGATTTGTAGCCAGTGGACCTAAAGATGATCCTCTGCTTTTTGTAATGGAAGCAGATTTTTCACTTACAGAATCACATAATCAATTAGGTTGGAAAAGACCTCTGAGGTCATCGAGTTCAATCTTTGACCTCTTTACAGCCCTCACTGTTAAAGTAGAAGTACTTGACAAAACCTGGCATGAAGTCTTTGCTTTTCCCTTTTTCCATGAATCAGAGTAAATCAAGCAAGATTGAAGCATTATACATATGTAAAATTGATCACTAAAGTCTGAAATACCAATACTACAAATTTTTAGAGAAGGCATAGAGCACAATACTTAAGAAAGTGGTATTTGGCATACATGGATGCAGTTATCACTGAAGCTTTCATGGTGAACTTCGCCAAGAATTCTTTTCCAGAAATTGTGCATTTGAAGTTGCTTGCATGAGAAAAGGTTATTGGAGCAGCAGCGCAGCATTTTCAGCTGATACCCTTTTTTAAATCCTCTAGGGTGTTTAGATATGCATTCCCCATCCCTACAACAATGTATTTAAAAGCTGGTTTAAATTTAACTCCATTAAATTGAGCATTGTGCATTGGATGTGCACATCTCATAGCTCAGATCAGGTATCGGCTGTAGCCCAATGCCCAAGTACCAGCTCCCTGTGTGGCACAGTTGCTCCCTGAGCCTGAGCCCAATTTGAACAGAGGTAAGGACTTTCCTGTCCTTTCCTGGTGCTGATTCCCTGTCATCGCCAGTGACAGGTAGCCATGCATGCACCCCCTGAAAAGACGTTCTGCATCCCAAAATCATTCCTCTAAGAACACTCTAGCATCCTTGTTTCTGCCAAGCCACTGGGATCATTCCAGAAGCTGTGTTCTGATTCACCCTTACACAGCAGACTGAGTTCATCACACAGGAGAAGCAGCAGAGTACCCGAACAGAGGCAGATGTCTTACACTGCTGTCACTGAATTTATACCAGACCATGCCCACAATCAGCCCCCTCCCCTCTTTTTTTAAAGATATAAAAATAAATCATGCATTGCATCACACCTGTCTTACCAGTTGGCCAGTGTACCATGTCCCCAACATTTTCCAGAACCCAAAAAGCATCGTCTGCTTGCTTCCAGAATGTGCCAGTACCCAAAATCTGTGAGGCACTTACATAGAGCAACCCACTCACATATGTCAGCCTCTATGCACATAACTTGGCTACTGGGCTAGGTTACAGGCTGGGCTGGGGATTTTTCCAAAGTTTTTTGGATGGATGAAGCTTCACACCCTGGCCATTATGACAGAATGCTTGCCTCTTCACTTCCAAGTGAGGTTTGCAGTGAAGTTCAAATAAAGATGGAAACAGTTTAAGGATATGCTGTATTTTACAGAAATTTGAAGTTCCTTGGGATTGTCTGTTTTGATGGCCTAGATAAGTTGCAGGAACTGAGTTGTATGACTTATGCCTCTATTCTCTTGCACAACACAGTCACTATTGAATTCTTAAAAGTTGCCTGAGTGGAATAGAGGCAAGTCTACAGTAGCTTCCTACTGACCTGTGTATCTCAATTATAGTTACTTAAAGATAAGCATTATTTTTTATTTAAAGAGTTATAGGAATGTGAATTAGAGAGAATATAGAAAAATTGCAAGTTTCTTCAGGAAATAAAATTAGAGGGGTGTGTGTATGCACGTGTGTGTAATATTCCTCCAGTGCAGAGTATTCTAAATCCATGTAGTATAAAAAGGGCTTTGTTATTCTGGGGGGAAACAGTTGGTACAGGTCAGTGTCAGTGACAGAATAAATCATTTTATTGGCTTATTTCTTCCAAGGAAAGTCTGAGTTATTTGTTTCTATGGGAACCTCTGAAGTCTGTAACAGGAATCCAGTTCTGTGGAGTTCATAAATCCTGGTGTAGACATTCCTGTTCAGTTACCAGTACCAGAAGTAAACCATATTATCATACCATTAATTTAGTTAATCAGCTATCAGTTTGGTTTCCTTTTTTTTCTTCTCTTTCATCTGTTGGCCGCATTTCAGTCATGGGACAGTTTACATGGCCCCAGGCCTGCTGGAGAGAGAGATGGGATTCACCTGTGTGAAAAGGATAAAAGGATTCCAACCCATGAGTTTGTAAGGCTGATTGACAGGGCTTTAAATTAGGTTTGGAAGGGAAAGGGGGTAAGACCAGTCTCACTAGAGATGAGTCTAGAGGTAGCGTGCCAGTGTTGGGGTGAAATCAGCCCAGCTGAAATGCACCTACACCAATGCACACCATATGGGAAACGAACAGGAGGAGATGGAAGGAACTCTTACAGGCACAGAAACAGGCATCCCTGTGTGCTGAAAGGTGATCCAGTGGAGAAGAAAACTGGAATGGCCAAATAGGAGCTTTCACTGGAACTCAGAGAAAAAGGTTTATGACTTTTGGAAGAAAGGGGTAGGAAGTCAGGAAGCATATAAGGATGTTATTAGGTCATGTAGAGAGAAAACTAGGAAGGTGAAAGCTCAGCTAGAACTCAATCTAGCTGCTGTTGTGTAAGATAATAAGTGCTTTTATAAATAAATTAGCAAGAAAAAGAGGGTCAAGGAAAATATCCATCCTTTTCTTGATGCTGGAGGAGTGTAACTAAGGATGAGGAAAAGGCTGAGGTCCCAGATGACTGGAGATTAGCCACTGTGACACTCACCTATAAGAAGGGTTTGGGGGGAGAGTCTGGAAACCTACAGGCTGAGGTCAGCCTGACCTTGGTGCCAGGGAAGGTCATCATGGATCAGATCATCTTGAGTGTGATCACACAGCACTTACAGGACATCAAATTGATCAGGAACAGCCACTTGGGCTTAAAAGGTAGATCTTGCTTGATCAACCTGATCTTCTTTTTTTACCAAGTTATCTGCTTAGGGGATGTAGTCCGCCTGGACTTCAGTAAAACCTTCAATACTGGCTCCCACAGCATTCTCCTGGATAACTGGCAGCCCGTGACTTAGAGAGGCACACTGTTTGCTGGTTAAAAAAAAGGCTGCATGGCCTGGCCCAGAGGGTGGTAGTGAATGGTGCTACATCCAGCTGGTCGCTAGTGGGATTCCCCTAAACTCAGTCATGGAGCTAGTCCTTTTTAGAGACACTAATTGATGATTTGGACTCTCTCAGATGACACTAAGTTGGACCAGAGTGTTGATCTGCTGGAGGATAGGAAAGTTCTGTACAAAGATCTTGACAGTCTGAATTGATGAGCTAAAGGCAACTGTATGAAGATTGTAAGGCAAAGTGCTGAGTCCCCCAGTTGGGTCACAATAACCTCATGCAACACTACAGACCAGGGGAAGAGTGACTGGAAAGTGGCCCAGCGAATAAGGAGCTGGGTATGCTGATCAGCAGCTGGCTGAACATGAACCAGTATGTGCCCAGGTGGCCAAGAAGGCCGGTGGCATCCTGGCCTATTTCAGGAGTACTGTAACCAGCAGGACTGTGATAGTGATCATCCCTCTGTATTTGGCACTGTATTTGGTGTGAGGCCACAGCATGGGTCCTGTATCCACTTCTGGGCCCCTCCCGTTGAAAAGGACATTGAGTTGCTGGAGCATGTCCAGAGAAGGGCAACAAAGCTTGAAGCAGCCCAGGTCTGATGAGGAGAAGCTGAAGGAGCTGGGATTGTTTAGCCTGGAGAAATGGAGGCTCAAGGATGAGCTATTCTCTAAGAGTACCTGAATGGAGCTTGTTTAAGGTGGGGTTCGGGCTCTTATTCCAGGCAACTAGTGACAGGACAAGAAGACAGAGCCTCAAGATGCACCAGGGGATATCAGGAAGAATTTTGTCACTAAGCGGGTGGTTAGGCATTGGAATGGGCCACTCAGGAAGGTGTTCAAGTGCCACTGTTAGCGGCATTTACTGCTGTGGTTTATTTGATAGGATGGTATTCGGTCAAAGGTTGGACTTGATGATCTTGGAGGTCTTTTACAACCTAAATTATTCTATGATTTTTTT
Organism: Turdus rufiventris; assembly: GCA_013186435.1. Lineage (NCBI taxonomy): Eukaryota > Metazoa > Chordata > Aves > Passeriformes > Turdidae > Turdus > Turdus rufiventris. The sequence continues at coordinate 6,489,968 of PYHW01010334.1, forward strand.
AGTTCTGTGATTCCAGCTGACTCATACTTACAGTCCCTCACGTCTCATCCTCTATTCATCTTCTGGCTCAGATCCTCACTGTTACAAACCAGTACATCTCCACAGAGTTCAGGAGAGCTGTGTTTATTTAATGTGTAACATGTGGGTAACAGGGCCACCCTTATTAGATGTCAGGCAAGCAATGTTTTTAACAAGCCTCAAGGTTTCTCAGGCTAAGTATTTACATCCTCAGTTTACATTAATATGACATGTATAAATTTGCATATATTAATAGAATTGGCATATCTGAATAAAGAGAGCAATAATGTGGGGATATTTTAGCATGTAAATTCTCTGAAGCATGGAGAATTCCATTTTGTATTAATGTGGAAGCACCTTTTTGTTGCTAGCAGAAACAAATGGTAAGTAATAATAGCCATTTACAATGATTAATAGCAGTAAGAGATTGAAATATGCTACCTAGGAAATCTGTGTTAATAGTGTTTCAGCTCAAACATTTTTCTTAAAGACACTATTTCCTTGAGGAAACCCTCAAAGTCATATCAATGTGTTTTAGAGGGGAAGCTAGGAGCAGAGTTAGGGATTGCTCTCCTACTGTCCCTCCTTACAGGGATTTCCAGGACTCCTCTTTTAGCAGGGAGTCAAAACAGATGCAGCAGATCAGTAGTGGGGAGTGGAAGTGACTGATGCTAATAGTGCTGGCTTTCAGGTAATGGCTGTACCACTTTGGCCAAGAAAATTACAGCTTGGCTTCTTTTTATTCAATGTAGACAACCATTAAGTCATGCAGAATCTAGCTGAATTTCCAATAGAATTCATTTTCCTTCTTTAGACTATCTGTATCAATGTAATTGTTTCAGACAAAGGCAGTCTGCAACAGTAGACACTACAATTCATGATGATTGACTTAAATTTTTGAAGTCCCTGAGGAGGGATTAATTTTTTACTAATTTCAGCTCTGTGCTCTGTTTGTAGCCACAGCTGTTTCCAGTGAACAGAATCCTGTTATTATCATAGCTGTGGTTGCTGTGGCAGGAACAATCATCCTGGTCTTCATGGTGTTTGGATTCATCATCGGACGAAGGTATTGCATCTTTGATGGATGTAAGCACATCTGACACCAGTCTTGTGAACTCTTGAGACAAAGTCAATCCTGGGATAGTAATTTGCAAAACTGAAACAGAAATAATTCTTAGTAAGGGCAGTTTTCATTTAAATCCCATTATCAATTGTGTGGTTTGTCCTCTTACTTTGGCAGGATACTTGTATCAGGATGTTCTTTTTTTTTTTTATTTTTTTTTTCCCTGCGTAAATGTGCTGTAAAAGGAACCCCTAGCAGGTTCTTTACCTGTACTCCTCAAAGTCTCTCTTTCTGTTCAGTTTTCTCGCATGGAGAAGTCTGACACTTTATCTGATCAGCCTTTAAATGACTTTACATTCAAGAAAAAGAGACACAGCAGTAAGTTTAAGAATAACCTCATGTAAAACAGTGTTCCACTTTCAAGTTCTTTAATCCTCTGTTTTATCTGTAGAAGCCTTTCACCAGAACTAGATTTTTTCTCTAGGACCTGTCCCAACTGGTATTTGATACAAAAGCCTTTTGATTGCAACTGTTCATGATTTATTTAAAACTCTGCTGTCAATAGAATTATAGGTGAAAGTTTCAAAGGGCCTACAGCAGTTAGGTGCTCAGTGCCTGAAAATCCCAGCCTGCAGAACTGATTTTGTCAGAACTTTAGATGTGAGAAGTAAATCATTATTTACTAGTGAAACTGGTGTTTTCCTTTCTTTTCAGACATTGTGGCTATAGCAAAGCGGATCAAGAAGGGGATGAAGAACTTTACTTTCATTGTAAGTGTTTTGCTTTTTTTTCCCCATTTCAAAAATTCCCAATTGCGATAGTGTAGACAATACTAAACCAAGACTCCATGAAAGATAATGCCATAGGAAATTCAAAAATGCTGTGTAAATAGCAAGTGGGAAGTTAAACACTGTAAAAATGTGACCCACACAAAAAGAATGCAGATTAAAGTCAACATTGCTCCCACAGATGGTTTTATTTCTATACATGTCTATGATATACTGTTGTTTTCATTCTGCATTTTTTGTTTTCTTTTGGTTGCTTTGAATACACGTTTCACGTTGTCCTAATGATCCCTCTGAGGTGCAGTATTCAAGAGACCTTTGCCTAAGTGACTTTTTGATCTTTACCTCAGGCAGACTTCAGATTAAGAAAGTATGAGTCAGTGCATCACCCTAAAATGAAGCTGTTCTGCTCAAAAGCTGTGTTCTGCTACTGAGAATACAGTAGCACCATCAATATTTACACAACATAATGTCCTTAAAAATAGAATATTTAATATCAAGAGAAAGGTCAGCCACTTCATTACTGTTGTGTGATCTAAAATCACTTGCCTAGCTAAGAATAGTATCTAAAGCCTCTCTTGTTAAAATCATGTCTACCATTTCAACTTAAACTAGGACCCTGGGAAAACTCAAAAAAACACATCTTTCTTGGGCTAATGACAATTCAAAATGCAAGGGGTGAGGAATGTTTTCATCTGTTTTAGAATTAGTTATTAATTCAGAAAGTGTGTTAAACTAAATTGCAAAATTATTTTGAGCAACCATAATTGTAAAAGAATTAAACTGCACATAAGTTCTGATCCAGAACAATGCCAGTCTTCCCAGTCTTCTCCCATACCTCTCGTATTAGTACATGCTATTTAGTCATGTTATGCTGTATTTAGCCTTTGTAGTCTGCCAATAATTGCAGTTGTAGATTAAATCCATCAGATTATTATGTTAGGTTTTTTTGGTTTTTTGGTTTTTTTTGGTTTTTTTAATGAAAGCAATAGGGCTTGTTTTAGATGTTGAAATCATGAGCTATCATCTAAAAGTAACGTCACATGGAAAATGAAGTAACCACTAGTCATAAATTCTAAGCATTTTCTCAATGCATTGCTCTTTAAATGACTAGTTCTAGCCAAAGCTCCACTCAAAATCAGATCAAGGCTCTGTTTTATCTTTCTTCCCTGAAAAAATCAGCTGGAAATTGATCACATTTCCTAAGTTTGCATATGTGGCTATCTAAATTGTTTAAATGCAGTGAATGTCAAACTAAATTGTGACATCATTGCAGCTTTAGTCAATCAATTCATACACTGTGCCAGAAAGGTGGAAAATAATAATGAGATAAGAATTATGTATCATGCACTTTGCAGTGAAGCTGATTTTAAAGAATTTGTCAAAAATCTCATTTTACTTAAATGCTACTCTTCTGGGAGTGATGGATTTGAAATTTGCCTCTCATAATGCATTATAAGCTTTTCACACCTCCAGAAGAGCTACTACTTTTACTTTTAAACTTACTGGTATGTCCTTGAAGGAGAAGATCAACTATGTGTTCTTGTATGTCAGTATATAAAAAAAGGGATACAGTAACTAAATAACTTATTTTCTCCATTTTTGGTGACTTTTTCTTCCCCAGTAAAAGTGTAAATTAATTAATTGGAAAACTGCTACTTAATAATTGATAGTTGATTGAGAAATGGTGAGATGTTATAAGTGTTTCTTTCCCTCATTTACTTTCAACAAATGTGGTTATCTAGCAAATTAGCCTGATTATTGAGCACACACAGTCTTTCTTCAATCGTGGCACCAGATACAAGTAATTTCTTGCCAAACTAGTTTTCCTTCATCTGTTGTTTGTAGGTGTAGCATTAATTCCGTTTGATAGCCATGTACAAAGTGAGATGGAACCCAGTGCTGTGATCACCAGCTTGGTCACAGAGCTGTGAACACCAGTTTGGTGGCCATTTACTCTGTAATAGCTAGACAACATTCTTCTGCACGGACGTACCAGACTGGATTTTCATAAGTGTAACTTACAACAAGCACTTACTTAGAAAAAAAACTTACAAGCAAACATTTTTAAAGCAGATTTTAAAGTGGTGCATTTAATGGACCATCATATATTTCATTTCAGTTCCCTTCATCTCTCTTTGACCTCAAGTGCTACACTTGAAGATACAAGTACAATGGAGGAGTTTAGTCAAGCAATTCAGATTTATATTTGGTTTCCTCCTCCCTTTTTCATCTAACAATGTCTGCAAATGCAGGCCAGCATTATTTCACGTTGCTATGCTAGGATAGCCTTGGCCTGTCAAAATGTTTTATGACAGCTTGAACAAAGAACCATCAGAGGCCCACTTGAGATTCGCAAGGTTACTTCCAATCCAGGCCCTTTATCACAAACACAAGAGGATGTCTCCTTCTCCATCCCCTTGCCTTAAAGCACTACTACCAGAGGTCAACCTACTACTTAATTCTCATTTTGTCCAGTCTCTTTTGGTTTTAAGAAACAAATATTTATAATTTAAAAAAAAAAATCAGCATACAAATTTCCAATACAACTAAAAAAGCATCCATTTAAATACATTATGTGACAGATAGCAACATCTGGGCAACATTTAAAAACATTTCCCCGTCTAGAAATTCATTATATTACTGAAACAATTTGTCTTTTTTTTTTTCCTTATGGTTTGTGGATTTAGGGCATTAATACCATCTAAAACATAAATGCATATGATTACTAAGCCGTTTTTCAAGATATTTTCAAATTCAATATATTTTATGTTAAATTAAAAGAACACAAAGTAACTAAAAATTATTCATGTTTTGTATTAGCTTTTGATGCTGCTCTTGTAGTTGAGTATATCAATTAACAGAGGAACATTTTTGCATTTTCATATCGAGTTTTAGTTCACTGATTTAATAAAAGCTCAAGAGTATAATCCTTGTGAGCAAATTTATTTCATAAAAATTGCTTGATTAATAGATTTCCAGGGTTGCTCTACTACCACCAGGAGTCTGTAGTTTGACCAGAATAGCAAAAAAAAAATTACCTGAATCATCAGCAAACTAAGGGAAAAAACTGCAGCCTGGCCATAGAGCACTGTGCTGCCTGAGCTGCAGTAAGCGTGGAGAAAGAATGAGCAAAAACAAGTTGCTGCATATTATTCACCTCAGTGCTTGAGAGGGGAGATAATTATGCCACAGAGGCCACTTTCCCTTCCTGTGCCTTTCCAAGTTACTACAGGTGTTTCTCATGTTCATATTATAATGCAAGAAATACACTTAAGGATGTAATTTCTGACTGCTGTGAATAGTGACTATTGCCACAGTCTACAAACAATATTATATTCAGTAGATTAAGCAAGTTCAAGGGGGTGGAGGAGACTTTCAAATCCCACTAGAGGAGAGAAGTAACATAAAGAAGTGATGTTTACACATCTTGGGTGAATAGGATAAGATGCCCTTACACGGAAAAGAAACTTGCACCTCCTCTGCTGGTGTTATACCCTTTCCCTGCTTTGTTTTTACTCCAACTCAACCCTTTCATTTTATTCCATTAAGCACTATTTAATATTTATTATTTCTTTCAGTTCAAGAGGAGATGCAGATGCTAATGTTAGTCATTTTTTAGAGATGGGATTGTGTATACTTGTGTCAGCATGCTTGCAGATGATGCCTAAAACTAAGGTTGCCTCTCAGAGCGGCTCTGGCTCAGGCGGCATGGAAACAGGTTCACTCTTCCAAGGAGCACTCTGCATAATGAAATTCCTGGGCTGACTGCACAATAAGTGCTTTTGCTTCATCACAGTCATGCTTTCTTACATCATTACAGTTAAATTTCCAGGTACCAAAACCTACATTGACCCTGAAACCTACGAGGACCCAAATAGAGCTGTCCATCAATTCGCCAAGGAGCTAGATGCCTCTTGTATTAAAATTGAGCGTGTGATTGGCGCAGGTAAGGCTGCCGTGGCTTCCTGATTCAACTGTTCCATTTAGCCGTGATCGAAACTCATACATCATAATGACAGGCAAATAATTATACCTCAGGTATAGAAGAACTTCTTGCATTTGCCAGAGTGGTTAAGAGCACTGAAGCTGCACTCACTTCCAAAATGCAAAAAACAAACAGGGGAAAAGCCCAACAACAACTAAAAAACCCAAATAAATGAGTAAATTAAAAGTCTTGCTTGACATTGAAAGCTTATGGGTTTTTAATCAAGTATCTTCTGTTAAAATTGGAACTGGGGGGAGTAGGCCAGTTGTGCTGCCTATTATTTACTGTCAGAGTAAAGGCGTTAGGCATTTGTGCAAATTCTTCTCACTTGCCTTTTGCAAGGGGACTTTTTGACCTCTGCAGCTTTGTTCATGTGAGTAAGGAAAACTGGCTGCAGCACAAACTCCTAAATAGAGAGTAGGAAGGTCTTGTTTCTGTATAACAAAATCTTCCCTAAGGCTGTTTTTTCTTCTACCATTTTTCTTTTTGATATTTTATGAATACAAAAAGTTATTGTTTAACTTCTTATGACTGATTGTAATTGCACCAGCACTACATTGCTTTTTTTTTTTTTCTCTTGAACTGTCTACCACCTACTTAAGCCATGGTGTTCATGCTCTAAAAAGGCAGTTTCATTTGTTTGCATTAATAGGATATGTGACATTTTTATTGCACTACTCCATGTAGTGAAATTAAGTTTCCATGAGTAAGAAAAATATCAAATACCTTGGATTCCTGGAGGAAATGTTCTTTTGCTTTCCTGTTGTTTTATATAAGTATTAGTAGAATACTTTTGAAATAACCCTGTAGTTTGTACTATAAATTACATGTTGCAGTATTATTTAAAAACACAAGAAGAAATATCTTTAGAATAAGTTGCTTTACCTGTAAAAAAATCTTTTCACTTAGAATTCACAAAGCCTTTTTAAAGTAACCTCAGTCATGTTGAATCATGTCTTAATCAAGAAGTAGTACCATTGAAATTAACCACACTGCTGAGCAAATTATTCCTTCAGTGAGTAAGCGCATAAGAATCCAGCCCTTGCTAACTAGCAATTTTTGTGATGCCAGAATGGCAGCATCTCTTCTAATAAATATGAAATATGCAAGATTAGCATAGAAAAATTGCTGAGCTTTATCTTTTCCTTTGAGTTAAAAAGCTACCAGCACAGCAACAGTTCAGAGCACAAAGATATATTCAGTTGGATTTTGCTAATGCCTTGTGAGAAAAATGCTGAAAACACTCGAGCTGCAGAGTATAGTTTAAAATGCATTTTCACTGTTATGACAAACTCCAGAATGTTAATTTTCTTGACTGCAGATGAATTTATTCTTGATTTTAATGAGTATATTTGATAGCAAAAACAACTAACGTGTGTCAGTAGTCAGTCAGTTAATTAGTAGTACAGTGGTGAAAGCATATTGTGTATCATGTTTAGCTATGGCTTTAACCTGTTGATGTAAATAGCAAATAGGAAAGAAATGAAATGCAATCCAGGAACTACAGAAGCAAACAGACCCAAAGCAGCAGCTGAAACTCATACATCAAAGAAGAGTATGGAATTTCTGCTAGTGACAGCACCAGAAATTCACTTAGAAATCTCAATATGCATCAGCAATGCTGGCCACATAACTATTGAGTAGTACCACCTCTGTCAGACACAAAAAGGGTGCAAGTATGCTTGTGCTCAATTTGCATGAGGAATATGTGCTTTCCTTGCCAACATTTTCATTACCATCCTGCTGTGGCCACCTGTCAGATACAGAATATGGTGTCCACTGTGTTAAGTTGTTCATACCACACATCCTTTGTTTTAGCCTCTGCTTTGTTGACATGCTGAGCTAGTGGCCGTGCGCTGTGCAGTACTCCCTCTCTTGTTGTCATATTTTCTGGTTTATTTTTGGGCATTCATTTCAGCTGAATATACTATTTTCTTGGGAATAAAAGTAGTTCATTGGCTAGCATCCTGGCCTAAAATGCATAACATACAAACTGAAGTCTCTGGTTTGCCCAAGTGTGTGTGATCTGCCTTTGGAAATCAATCAAAATCAGATCACAGAGAGCTGGAAGGGAGTTAAGGCTTAGTGTCTCCTATGCCAAGTATCCTAATTACCTGGCTCTGAAATATCCCAGACACACTCCTATACTCACATCTTTTTTTCGGCATGGGATGAAACAATTTTTGGAAAGCACTGCTGGAGAAAATTGTTATCCTTTAGGAAGTTCTTGTGGCTAGGAGCTGTGAGTGAGGTGAGTGGTGAATTCATTAATAGTCATCCATGTTGCTGATGAAGTGCAGGAGAGAGGTTAAGGCACCAAGCTAGGGGCATGAGCAGCTTCAGCTGTTTTATATGTAACAGCTCTACCTCGTGGCATTCTTAGCTCAGGTCGAAGGATGACTGAGAATAATATGCAGGCAGGAACACTTGTGTGGTCAATTAGCTTAGATACAGCATGGTATTAACAGAGGTACATGGCACTGATTTGAGCTAGCCTTGGTTCAGCTAGCATAGAATGTGTGGGACAGGAATTTGATTCTATATGCAGTCATTTCCTATAAGGTTTGTGAAAAGAGCCATACTGAGTGGAGTCAGTTAAAATAGTCTAAGTTCTATGCTTTTGGATGAATTGTGAAGCCAAGACCCAGGTACTGCTTTTGTCTTTTCCAAAGCTCAATCTGGGGCTGACAGGAGAACAGTAGTGTTCAAATACTGACAGTGTCATAAACAAGACTTTCTGCAGTCTATCCATTAAAACACCCCAACATCTCTCTCTTCAGATATTCAGCCCAGCCTCCAAGCATGCTTCTCTCCACTGACAGCCAGACACCCAGCCAGTGTGCAAGGTCCTTAAGTCCTGATCCCACAAGGTTTCTCCCAGAAGGATTCTCTAATCAAACCCTCTGTGTAGGTCTTGTCTAGCTCAATCATTTCTTTCAGCACTTGTCCTAAAACATGTCTTAGCTGTAGGTGTGTCTGCATACTTGTGCATATGTAACATCTTAATGTTAAGGCACTCCACAGGTATGCAGGAGATAAATTTCTGACTTGATATGATTTGGAGGAGGGACTTGGAACCATATATCTGAAACTTCAGATAAATTTGTGAAGTACCAGATTATTAAATATTTTTGTGGGTAATCTTTCTTTCTAAAGAGATGTTGCCTTTTATTCAGTAACATATATTACTACCCTCTTCTTCTATGTATACAAGGATATTTTTTTTCCTGTCTGCAGAACTGGAGATCTCAGTTTTGCTCTCTGCTGACACAGCTGTGAGGCAAGGGACAATTCTTAAATCTTTCATAATCTCGTTAATAGTGAGGTAGATTTATTGCCATTCAGCTCCACGTCTCACATGCTTCCATCCTCTTTCCTGTGTGATGGAATCCAATAACTTCTCTTTCAGGTTTGGTTGTTGGGGCTTTTTTTTATATTCTTGCTGGCTGTTCGGACTTTTTTATCACAAGCTTTTTCATGTTCCAATTGTCTATTAGTTTAGAACCTTTTACAAACTTGCAGCATTTGCTTGTGTTTGTTTAATATAACAAAATCGTTATAAGTCACACCTTTAATTTCATAATCTGTAAAGTAAATTATTCTGCTTGAAGGTAATAGTGTAGTGCTTCATTTAACACCATAAGGATGCTAAATTAAAAGCAGCTCTGCAAGAACTGCCTTTTGAAAGAAAAATACCCATTGCATTTAAAGATAGCAAGGAAACCGTGTAGAGCAGAATGGCATTTTTACCTAGGGATGGCATTACTATTTCAATAATAGTGTTTTCTTATGAAACCCACTTCATTTTTTATTTTCTGTTTTTGAAAAAAATGTAAGAAATTACTGACAAGTCTTTTAAAATATTCAAATAACAGTCCTGTCAGTTGGTTTAACTGAAGTGTTTATTCCATAAGGGTCAGCAATTCATTTAAGGCGCATGCCAAAGTAATCCATTTCAAATATGAACACATTAAATTTAAACACACGCTTAGGTGGCTATTTGAATCAAGGCCTAAATAAAATACTGGTATTTAGAGTAATTCAGCATTGATCTACTTCATTTTAGGAGAGTTTGGTGAAGTGTGCAGCGGGCGTCTAAAGCTCCCTGGCAAGAGAGACGTTGCAGTAGCCATAAAAACTCTGAAAGTTGGCTACACTGAAAAGCAGAGGAGAGATTTCCTGTGTGAAGCAAGCATCATGGGACAGTTTGACCATCCCAACGTGGTTCACCTGGAAGGAGTTGTTACCAGAGGTAAGCAGCAGCTCGGTCTGTCAGTCAAATAACAGCACGATGGCAGAAATTACTCTGCCTTATTCATGGTCAAAGATTCAAATTATGAACAGACTGCACACTCCTAATGGATTTTCTCCTGATGCGTAACTAACTAAAACAATACTCACATTATGCTACAACCTAAGGAAAAGAATTTAGATGCACACATGATTAAAAAATGAAGTACTTTGAATCATATTATTTTTCTAGTTTCATTTAGCCTCAAAGACCATGCAGAGAGATAAGGTTTCTCATGTCCTTTCATATTTTCTGAAGTGCCATTATTCCAGAGTCCTGTTCACACAGCAGGAGTTAGGAGAACACACTGACTTTTTGATTTGTATGGTTCAGTTTTATGAATCATGACCACTTTCCATGCAGATATTTAAGAAATTAGAGCTCTGTAGCAGTGCTGGAGGGCTCAGAAATGTTCAATGTCTGAATGATTCAGTCCTTCAAAGGAATAGTGTGCGTTTTATCAAAAAAAGGTGCTCCATTTGTTTTACAGTTCTCAAATATCTGTCTTCTTTGCTTTCAGGGAAACCAGTCATGATTGTAATAGAATACATGGAGAATGGGGCCTTAGATGCATTTCTTAGGGTGAGTACCAAAATGAAAGCATATATAAACACATTTAAAATGACATATATTATATACTGACTCTTTTAAAAATGTCATATACCTGGACATATATATATGTATACATGCATATATAATTAAATATAATTAAATATAATTAAATATTAATTATATTTACATTAAATTTGTTATATTTAATTAAATATAATTAAAATGGTTTTCAGGTTGAAATGGAGTTTAGACAAATACTAGCAGGTTCTCTATGTTATTTCAGCAAAACCAGTTCCAAAATGAGAGGATCAGATAGAATCATGAGGGGACATTCTAGGAATTTATGTGATTTAGTGTGGTATAGACATAGTGGGTTTTATTATAGCCACCAGATGAAATTAAAACCACTGATACCTGAAGCCCAATCTTATGCCTTTTGGGAGCAGAATTTTTCTGTGGTAGCATGGTGGAAATCAGCATAAAAGAATCCCTAAATGAGTTATGATTCTGTTTAAGAGATGAGAAAGAAGAAATGAATACAAATTCAGAGCAATTGAGTGTTTTTTTAACTGTGTTCTGAACTCGCCATTCTGACTCCTTACCAGGTATGCAGGTCAGTGTGAGATGATACATCAGTACCATACAGAGAACAGAATTTATTTTTTTTTTAAACTCCAAACTATGAATGAAAATTATCAGTAGCTAGGGTTACAAAAAGGAGATACTTCTTATTTTTCTAATACAAATAATTATTCTGAGAGATGAAGAGCATGGAAACAAGCTATAAGAACGTTAGGAAATCTTCATTAGATAATCTCTATTAGAAGTGACTTGCCACGAGTTAGTGAGAAATATACAGTGTTTAGCAAGTTTTGTTACTATCAGTGCATTAATTACTCACATATTTCTTAACTGGATGCACTGCTTTATCTTTGAAGAAAGTGAGTTTGAAGTGAATTTCTTTGCCACAGAAGGAGTAGAGTGGAAATGTGAAGTCGAAAAACTAATTCTTATTTCTCTTCTCAGCTATACTAACAAGAATTGCTGCTCCTTTCTTCCCTCCAGAAACATGATGGGCAATTTACTGTCATTCAGCTAGTGGGAATGTTGAGAGGAATTGCTGCTGGAATGAGATATTTGGCTGATATGGGATATGTACACAGGGATCTTGCAGCACGCAATATTCTTGTCAACAGCAACCTTGTTTGTAAAGTATCAGACTTTGGCCTTTCCAGAGTTATAGAAGATGATCCAGAGGCTGTCTACACTACAACCGTAAGATAAATCAATGGGTTTTAATAGTTTTGAGATACGGTTATTTAGAAGTCTATCTTCTGGAGAATATAGATAAGAGAAATACATTAATTGATGGGGGGTGGGGGAGTTTATCCAGTCAAAAGGAAGAGTCTCTGAAGAAATATGTCTCTAATTAGGAGATAATATTTTTATAAGAACATACATTTTTATTTGAAGAAGTTTGAAAAATGTTGTACAGTATCTTCATTATTCAATTCTGCAAGATTTTCTGATTGCACAAATAAGGAAGTTTTATCCACAAAAATTTTAAACATCCAATTTACTATGAGTCAATTAAAATATTTGTAGCCTATTACTATTTTTCAGACTAGATTTTATCCCACCAAAGAGTTGACTAGCTTGAGGCTAGTCTGTGACGAAGCTCAACTCCTATATTTTCCCTTGCTTTTGGGTGGGACGCTTTTCTTAAATATGCATTCATCAGGCACACTATGCTTTTTATTCTTTTGTTGAGCCAGCTCCACTTTCCCACCCATGGGGCCTCCCTGTACCTATTTTCCCATGCTGAGGGAAGGAGGGCCCCCTGGAATCTGCTCCAACAGGCACAGGGATCCAGGAAACCACACCAGTGTTCACAGCTCTAAGTGGGATCCTGGTTTAAAAATGTCAGACCGAGGTTTCAGAGGAGCCATATGAAAAGTCAGTGGGATTTATATGCACAGGTTTGGATTCCACTCACCTAGCTTCAGCCAGCCAGGAGTTAAATGGCTAGTGTAAATTAGGTATCTAAGCAGCCCTTTAAAATCAGTGGAGGGATAACACTTCCAGAGAAATTCATCCAACGTAGCTTACACAAGTATCTAAGTATCGATGTTCCAAGTGTTTTGACATACTAAGCTTCCTTAGACACCCTTGACAATTCTGCAATCGGTCAGCCATAGCAGATGGTGTAAGAGCTGCTCTTGATGTTGATGGAAATAATTACAAATGCATTCTATGGAAGATATTTTTAAACTTCTGTGGGTGAAAAAGAGAACTTTCGAGAACTTTCTTCCTTTTTTTTCTTTTTTTTTTTTTTTTTTTTTCATAGGGTGGAAAAATTCCAGTGAGATGGACAGCTCCAGAGGCCATTCAGTACCGCAAATTTACATCAGCCAGTGATGTATGGAGCTACGGAATAGTTATGTGGGAAGTAATGTCTTACGGAGAACGGCCTTACTGGGACATGTCAAACCAAGATGTAGGTTTGTCTGTTCGCGACTGTGTGTTAGTAAAACAAAAATTAAACACATACATATGTATTTCACTATAAATGCATAAAAGGGTGTTTTAGAAATAGGACTTATCAAAGTACTGCGTGGTTGTGACCAAATGAAAAAGTTACAGAGCTTTCACTTTTTACCAAAATCAAAATCTTTTTTTGCCACATGGATATTGTAGGTTTCTGTCCTTAGTATCAATTAAAACTGGAACATCAAAAATAGTAATATGGGCTCTTCACTTCACTATGCTTAAGCATGGAAATATTTTTTTTTTCCAATAAAAAACAATTCTGAGGTTTCTGACCTTAGAGCAATGATTAATCATTTGAAAAAAGCTGTTAAAAGTCTGAGTGGCAGTTAATGACTTACTTTGGCTTTTTCAAGTTAATTATGCTGATTTAACAGTACCCCTGTTTGCATAAAATATGATCCAGAGCAACAGGTCAGCAGTAATAGAACAGATGGGTGTTAATCTTGACTTCTGACAGAAGTATCTATTAATTTAGAAATTACACAAGAAGAGGCCATAAAGGTGTGAAAGATGTCAGAAAGAGTCTCATTTAAAGTTCTTCAGGTGGGGGCTTGAGTGGGTTCTTTAATTGTTATTTTAATTTTTGATTGAATGATCAACATCAAAGTTTTAAAAAAAAAAAGATAAAAGTGTAAATGATGAGTCAGTTTGGCACAGTGCAAAGTTGTTAATATTTGACAGGTCTCAGTGTCAAAGATTTCATGGACTGTCAAAATATGGGCAAACAAGTCCTTGGGGCAGAGAAAGAGAAATATTTACATTCCCCAGACACCCAGTAGAGTTTCATTTCTTTTGACACCTTCCTTCTGTACTAGATTCAAATATAAAAGAAGTCTGACAGGAATATAAGATGCCTCAAAGGCAAACCTTACCTATCTTTCAGGGAACAATAAGGAAAAACTTTTAGATAGAGGAGAAATTTTGATATCTTTATGCTTCTTATTACATTTTGAAAAGTATTCCTTCTATTGAAAACTGCATGTAAAGTACATGAGTGAGCCTCTTTCAAAAAACAGGTAATTGCCACTTCTTACAGTTTTATCCCTTTTTAGCATCTTTCATGAAAATCTTCAATAGCACGTAGTTAAAAGATGCATCAATTGCTTGGTAAAATAATTATTTTATGTTATAAAATATTCCCAAAATATTCTCAAAATATTCTTGTACATTGTGATCTTCAGGCATGTTCTCCCATACCATATACACATCCTCCCAATCCCACAAGTAATCTGTGATCCAAAAATTTAGACTCTCCTAATGATTTGTTATCTATCCTCCTGCAGAGTCACCAGTTAGAGTATTTAAATGTGTTCTAAATGTGTTCTTCTAATTTTGCACAGTTTATATATTTTATGTGTATCATTTTACCTAAAAGTGGATGTGGATGTTGTCATAGAGTAGACCAGATCTCCTAAATAATTGGCCTCCCTGACATTGGATCTTTAGATACCATTTATTTAATTCTGTCCTTCCTCCTTTAAATCATTGTTTTAGACTGATGGAGGATGCATATTTGCATTCTGAACTCTTTTCAAGCAAAACCCTCCTTTTAGAAATGAGCTGGAGCTAGGGTGCACCAAAAGAACATTCATCCTAGAAACTCCCTGCAGAGGCCCAGCAGGCTGAGCGCAGATGATAGACAGAGCTGTCCCAACTTCCCTGAGCAGTGGGCTCAGGTTAATCCTTGCTAATAACAGTAACCCTCAAACTCCCATTCACCTATTAGACTGCTGATGTTCTTGCTCTCATTTTGTTTCTGACCCCAGCGCAGATTAGTTCTTCAGAAAAGGGCAAGGCTATACTTCTGAATTTCTTACCATTGTTATAATCATTAATTTGTGTTGTTATTATAATCCGAGTTACAACATTACATTGTCCAGTTACCCATATTTAATATTTCCTTGTTGGCGTCCAGTATATAAAGTGAACAGACCCAATTCTCTTCTATCCTGCTTTTCACCCTCAGCCTGGTTATGATAAAAGCATAACAGTATTCCTTTTTACTCTTTTTGCTGCAAAAGCAGAATTTCAAAAGGAAATTGTGGGAACTGTAGATAATATAAATCAGTTCTATTACTAAGAACTCCAGCTGTTTTCTCTTTGTAGATTTGCTTATTAAAAAAAAAAATCCTGCATCCATTTAATTTTCTATGAGTACTGAGGTTTTGAACCCCACCTCCTCCTTTCTTAGCAGAGTGTACTTAGAGAGTACACTTGTTGTACTTAACTTACCAATATTTTAGAATATTCACAGCAATTCCATCCATCTCTAGCTAACTCATTATTTTATATTTCTTGGTTTTACCCTTCTTTCTTGGAATACACATCAGAAAAGCTGTTTCTGAATATCACCAAAACCTTCCAAAAACTATATTGTCATCTTGATTCCCAGTCTTCAGGTTTCTCTGCAGTTAGTAGCGAATGGGGAAAACTCCTGTTTTGATCCCTTCATTCATGTTTTCACTCTCCCTTACATTCTTGGATATAGTCTTATGTAGATAGTTTGCCAGTTCTAAGGGTATTTTAGATATATTGGTGGTTTCATTGTTGTTGCTGGCAGCTACTTTTTCATTTCTCATTGGTGATCTCGGTCTTCCAAGCAACTACTTCAATTGTGGTAAATCATATGCAGCATACTCAAAGTATACTCATACTTTTGCCATTTAGAGGGTCAGAAATTTCTGTATTACTTTTAGTAACACAGTAATTGTCCTGTGCACACTGTAGATTATTTTCCACTTTCATTCCACTACTACTGCTAAGCATAAGAAGCTGTTCTTTTCTTTTTTTCTCTTAATATAGCTCTAAAGGATCTTACATTTTACTTTTAATGTTTTCTTTACTATATACCTCTGTTCTTCCAATTTCCCTCTTCTTCCGCAGAAAAACTCTCTCCACACCCTGTCTGACAGACAACTTCAATGTTTGTAAAAGGTCACTGCTCTCATTCTTCAAGGTGTGGATGTTTCTGCAGGAATTGAATATTTCTCAGTCATTTTTGAGCTGTAGGACAGTACTGTCATTCTAAATGTTCAGAGAGAAAGCTGAGGCCTAGGGAGATGAGGCAACTTCCCTGAGGTCAGAAGGACATTCTGTGACACAAAACTGCAGTCAGTGCCCTACCACTGGGCTATGCCTTCTCTTTTCACAAAATTTCTTTTATGCAAAAGGTTTTGATACAAAACCTGGCTGGATTTCAGCCAGCTTTTTGAAGGTCGTTCTGTATTGTCTGCAGTTCTGTCTACTTTGCAGTCCGCTACTTACGTGTTTTCTCATACAACCTACAGAATATTTTCTTTCTGAAGTTATTTTTTTACTAAAACCTGGATGTTCACCAACTTTGTTTATTGTATCAGATCTACTTCCCAGAACTACATCCAGAACAGCTTCTGATCTTGCTTTCTATGCAAAATGAGGGAGAGGACAGTTCTATGCACTCCCCTTCAGGAGCAAGCACCCTTTCTTAGCAATTCTAATGCTGCTGTGTCAGTCAATGTCAGTTTACTTGAAATCCCCCATGAACAGTGTTTTAGCCCTTTTTCACTAGCTTTTCTTATCTGCCTTGCTTCCTGATGTGCTTTTTTATTCTGCCCTCAAGGTTTACAGCAGTTTGCTCTGATTTTACTTTATCCATTTTTATTTTTTTCTTTAAATCTAAATGGACTTGGCTAAGGAAGTCAACGGGTGGGTGTAATTCTTGGTTCAGACATTTATGCTGTCCTTTGATCATATCATCATCTAGCAGCATCTCTTATTAAATCTTTCTGTGATATATTAAAATAGCATTTACCCAGGTCTTTCTCTCTCACACAGCACAGTTCTTTATCATTAATATAACATGGCTAAACATAGAATACAACTTTTTTCCTAACAATTTCTATCTGCTAAACATTTTTCTTGGATCCTTTTATAATACCTTCAGGCTTCTTGTATTTTATATGTGCATGCACAGATATCCATCCATTTAAAAGTCAGTTGCTTCTACCACACACTCTTTCATAAAAACCTTAGGGCTAGTAATAATGCTTTCTGAAATAACTCCATTTATCAATCTATCTGTTGCTGCCTTGGTGAATTTAATTGTTGTTCCCTGCTACTCACTTCTCTAGGTAATATAGCTATGTTCTGCACACATAGAACAATATGCTTAATAAGCCCAAAGATAAAGCTGGGGAAATTATTTGAAAACCTGAAGGCTAGTGCCAAAACAATAAACTCATATTTTTGCTGCACCAATGGAAAATTTTAAATTTTATTTTTATTTTATTCTTTTTTATTTTATTTATTTAAACTGAGTAGAAATACATATTGTTTAAATTACTGTTGATGCAAAACTATTAACTATGTTGGCTACTAGGTTATAAAAGCAATCGAAGAAGGCTATCGTTTGCCAGCGCCCATGGATTGCCCAGCAGGACTGCACCAGCTGATGCTGGATTGTTGGCAGAAGGAACGCGGTGAAAGGCCAAAGTTTGAGCAGATAGTTGGCATTCTGGACAAAATGATTAGAAATCCAAACAGCTTGAAAACCCCACTGGGAACTTGTAGCAGGTAAGAAAAGCTTTAGTGTGTGTTCCTATGGCGGTGCACATGGCTGGGCTCTGGATGTTTTGCTTGGTGGCTGGTTCCAGTTCACACTTATTTCATCTGTCTTTCAGTTTCTCCTTCTTTCTGTTCCCTGTTCTTCTCTTCCCTCATTTGCCCTTCTTTTTCACCATGCTAAACAAAAACAAAAATTACTTTCTTAGAAAAAAAACACCAAAAAAAAAAAAAAAAAAAGTAAATATTGTGGAACTAACACATTTCTCAGTAAACTACCTCCTGCTCATTACTCTTTCTGCACTCTCACCACTAGTCTATGTTTTCCTTGTTTCTTAAAATCATGAAGTCTGGAGGGCAAGGATCATTGTCTATTGTAGTTTTATATGGTGCATCCCTTGCCCTAGGAACTGCTGCAGTAGAAACAGTAATTAACAATAGTCATGCTTGGCCAATGTACCTTGACATACTACTCTAGATTTTTATCTTTCATTTTCTGGCTTTACCTCCTTTCAGTGATTGCATCTCATTGTATTTCATGATGTAGTTTTTAATGGCTTCTTCATAAATTTCAGGTGAATTATTTAATCATGATAATCTTGTGATCTGCTAGCTAGACCACTGTACTAGGGAATCAGCTGGCCTGTGTTCTGCTCCTGATTCTTCTACTGACTGATTTGCTGTGTGACCTTAAGACTTTTTGTCTCTGCTCTTCCCTTGTCTTTGTTTTGTCCCATCCAATTGAAAAATGGGAATAGCTACTACCATGTTTTCTAAGATGCATAAAAGAATAGCATCTTTATGTTAGTCAGCAACATAGTGACAGCTGCTGTCATGCTAGG
This sequence comes from Turdus rufiventris, assembly GCA_013186435.1. Taxonomy (NCBI): domain Eukaryota; kingdom Metazoa; phylum Chordata; class Aves; order Passeriformes; family Turdidae; genus Turdus; species Turdus rufiventris. Next base: position 6,508,596 of record PYHW01010334.1, read on the forward strand.
TAATAAGGTTGATTTTCTGTTGGTAACAGTAGTCCATTAGGCTGATTTGGCTCACTCTGACCTTTCATCTTTTATGTGAATAAGCTTAGGAAGTACATATTTTGAGCTACAGAGCAGTCAAGAGCTATTCACAGAATAATCTAAACTGTATATAAAGGCCTATTACTTTCTACTCTCAACATTTTTAATACCCAAAACTAATTTGACTCTCACCTTGCTAAATACTCCCTGATGTTTTACTCTCTTTGGAAACAACTTACTTTCCTTTTTCCTTCTCCATAGACCAATTAGCCCTCTTCTGGACCAGAGCACTCCCGATTTTACCACTTTCTGCTCCGTAGGCGAATGGTTACAAGCTATTAAGATGGAAAGATATAAGGATAATTTCACAGCAGCAGGCTACAACTCTCTTGAATCAGTTGCCAGGATGACTATTGAGTAAGTTAGTACTGGGCATGTTTAACTTGCATTTAGGGAATTTCTAGGTACAATGTTCAACTCCAAAACTTTACCCTGAGTACAAACATGGTACTTGGGGTCAAACCAGCCATTTTAGCAGCTGATGATGTTGTATTAGAGCATCTCATAAAAGGGCAAATATCCTGCTATGTCTGTGTAGCATCACTTTTTTCCCTGCTTTTCAGACCAATTGAAATAACACCAAGGGACTAGAATTTGAGGGAGAATGTGGCCCCTTCCAAAGTATACATGTATAGGAAAATAACCACCTTGCCTCCACCACCCAATTGGTACCTTTTCCTGATGTGTTCTGGGAAGATGCGGAATTTTCTTCTAATTGGCTGGGGTCTGTCTCTGTCCTGCAAGACAGGACTTTGCATCAGAATAAGTCTATAGAAGCAAAATGATTTTCTGAAGGCAAACATGGCCTGTATCAGTACTGTCATCTCAAAACAGGTCTTCTTGGCACCCTGCAAACAACTTTCTTGTCCTGGTGGTCACCAAACACATGTAATTCCTCTTAGAGAGTGGTGGGTTTCTAAACAAGTTTCTAACCCAATATTCTCAACCCTATTCTTATCTGCCTGGTGTCACTAGGGGTCTCAGCCTATAGCTTGGGAACTGTCATCAGAGTCCACAAGCTTCTAGCATTAGTAGGGGCAAAGTTGAAACTGCTGCTCCTCATTCATTTGCATGATGGGTATGTGTCAATATGCAAAGGCATCTAGGCATCTCTTTAGGAAACAGACTATGATCCCCAAAATCTTGTATTTATACATAACTTTGTCCTGAAAACTACCCGAAGTATTTTACAAGAGAAGTATCTTTGTCTTCGGGAGTCCTTAAAAGCTACAGTAAAAGATTATCATAATGTAAAACATATTGACCTTCTTCTCAGAAGTGGAGATCCACACAGTGTAACTGCATGACATTTGTCATGTAATTGCACTCGTCACTGAGAGGCTGAACAGTGCCTGTGTGGACTTCCCAGTACTGAGCTGAGGTTACGGCATAGCTGCAGTGTCAGAACCCTGTAGCCCAAACCACTGCATAGCTTTGACTCACAGTTGAATACCATACAATAGCAGTCTAAGTTGAAAAATTAACAATGTACGCATTTATCTTCCCCAGGGATGTGATGAGTTTAGGGATCACGTTGGTTGGTCATCAAAAGAAAATCATGAGCAGCATTCAGACTATGAGAGCACAAATGCTACATTTACACGGCACTGGCATCCAAGTGTGATAGACATTTCTCCCTTATGAGGGAGGTGACAGACTGAGAGAACAGCACTGGCCTTCAGTATATATGAAGTGCTGCTAGAAGACACTTGATTTCCTGGGTCCTTCCTGCAGTGAATAGAAGAGCTACAAGAAGCACCTACAGACTTGAACTCCTAAGTGCCACCAGAATTTATGAAAAGGGAATTAGGATCCACCAGTGGTGGCAAGGAAAACAGCAGTGACAATAAACAAAGTACTACCTGAATAAACATACAAACACCTTGAGCTCTCTAACCTCCTTTTTATCTAATAGACTTTTTAAATGTACATAAAAATTTAAAAAGAATATATTTGTCAGATAAAATCATGATATTATTGTTGAATTCAACAAATATTTTCCTTAAATCTGTGATTTCTGAATCTTTTTTTAATCATTTGTGTTTATTCTTCATAAAGACTTTCTTTTAGTATGATGTTTATATCTTTGGACCTTTTTAGTGCTAATTCAATGACACATTACTACACTGGGTACCTCTGAAGGATTATTTGAGTTCCTAGAGATTTAAGAAGCATGACCAAGCAATGTATATCTATCCGAACTTTGGTATCCCTTTGTGCCATTTCCTTTTGTTAAATCAACACCGTATTGACATGGCTAGCTAATTGGCAGGGAGTCAGGAAAATGCAAGTTGCCAAGAGCTCTGATATTTTTTAAAGAATTTTTTAAGGTTATACATATGCTATCTTTTAAAAGAAAATAAAAGAGAAAAAAAAAAAGTAAAGAAAAAGAAAAGCAATAACGACCCCTAAGTAGTTCTAGGCACTTTTAGCAAATTGTTTGCAAGATGATTTTAATGGACTAGAGTTAAACTGAGATATATTCTAAGATGTAGATCTACAGCTGTAAACCTGCTGAGACACAGCATTGAATGGACACGTGATTGTAGGAGTGTCTCAGAGTACGGGTGCAGTTCTCCAGTGTTACCTAAACCATTTAATCTGAGCACATCACATTTTTTTTCAGTACTCTGCGTTAGCAAATCTAAGAGAAATAGCTGGTGTATATTTTCTATGAGTTTAAGCCGTATGCAGTCCAGCTGTCAGATAAGGACATAGCTTTTATATGAGAACTGTAGAGCATGAGACAAGGGGCAGTTCAAAATTTTCAATTTTTTGCAAGCTTTTGCTGCTCTGAATGAACATGCGTGTGCGTGGTCACACAGACACAACAGTCATTCATCAGGAACAGAGATGCAAAGGTAGTTGCTCAATGGAATATCTTTTCACACTGCTTACTTATATATAATTTTTGTTTCATTAAAATATTTAATTACCATAAGCAATAATGTCTTTACAGATATTACAAGAATGTACATGAACCAGAGAGAAATGCTTTTAAAAAAATCTGAAAATTGTGAACTACCCCAGCAATGAAATGCTGTACTTCCAAAGAGAATTGGGCTGCTTCTATTGATTTTGATAGAGAAAGATCCCAGGGATCAGTCATAAATTGGTCTGGTTTGATAATGTGGGCATCCACACAAAAAAAATAAAAACAAAAGAAAAACCTTGTAAATGTTCCTTTGTAAAACTTGTAAATTTTATTTATACTGTCTTGTTTTGTACACACATTTATGTGTAGTGAGCTCTGAATACATTGAAAATGCACTATATTTTTCTATTTTACTTGCAGAGCATCACAAACAAACATGTATATTCAGTGCTACATAATGTGTTTTCCCACATTTAGGACCAAAGATAGTTATCAAAAACTTAAATGCATCATTTTCCCCCTTCCTTTTTCTCCCCCTTTTTCGATCACTGTACAGTGTTATATTTGTCATTTTATTTATTTGTCTCACTAGAAAAATCAGTTTGGTTATGCTAAGTTTTTGTCCCCACCCACTTTTGTTGAAGAAAATCTGTAAAAAGCTTTTAACTAGCATAATCCCGATACATAGACACTTCCATTTGTAATCTTTGTAATAGACTGTAAATATATTTTTGGAACTATAATGCAATGTGCATAAGGGTTATTTTTCAGTGTCCATATATGATTGTTTATACAATTCACAGCACTTTACAGTCATGCTAAGAAGCCTAATTTATTGCCTGGATTTGGGCAGAGTAAGGAAAAAAGGTGACTATTCTTCTTTCGTATTAGATTGTCATTCAGTAGTAACTGAGTTATTTTCACGTATGCAGCTCGAGCTGTTTTTTTAACTATTAAAATTAATTTTCTAAAAAATCCGTAAGAGTAAGACGCAGAGTAGACTGCATGCCCAATATGCATATTGGAATTAGTGCATGCAAGCACTCGGCCAAGGCACTTCAAGTAGCCATTAGAACACAATAAATAAATACACAATTAACGAACATCCATTTTGCGTTATAACAAATGCTGAGTGCCTCACTGCTGGGGTGAGCATCTGTGGGCAGCTGGGCAGGGTGCTTGTCAGTCTTGCTGCTTTAGGCACTCAGCTAAGAATTTAGGAGTCTAAGTTCAGATACCTGCTTCCTTATAAATCTCGGCTACTGTTTCTAAGGGCTTGGTCATCAAAGGTGCGATGCAGCAATGCTGGTATTGCTGAGAGCCTACAAACCCTAAATGCAAAAAAAAAAATGAGGCCAGGCTTCACCTTTAGGACTTGTTCAATATTCTGAAGCACAGACGCCTTGAAGCATGTGTGGTGACTTGGGCTCACGCATGTACAAGTGAGGGCCCTAATGGTATTTCTTCCTTAATTTTCCTGGTTTGGTTTAAGCCATCTTCTTTGAATAGTAAATATATTTTAGCATTCATCTATATACCTTGACTGCCTTAATGTTGCCACAGATTTTTACACGTTTGAAAGTGGTAGAACAGACCCAGAAAGCACAATCGCGATCAACTGCAATCAATCAGATAACTTATCTACATGTTCAGATCATTACTGCAATTTAGAGCACATGCATGTAAATGGATTTGTAACTGGTAGAGCAGCAAAATATTGGCATTGGTTGCAGTTCCCCAGGTTTCAGAAAACACAGTCCAGGGTAAGAAAAATAAAGTGCCAGAGAAAGTTGATGTTCATGGGAGGAACTGAAGAAAAAGTTGGGTCACAGGGAGAATGAAAGGCTAAATGATGAAGGAAAAAAAATCATTTCTGGCTTTATTTCAAAGAATTTGGACATTGTGCATTGCTAATGACCAATTATCAGGCTGTCAGTGAGACTGATCTTTCTTGACTTTATTCATCTGCAAGCATCTAGAAGAGAGATGCCTAAAAAAAAGCGGGATGAATCTCCCTCTGGGAATGCTCATGTCCATTAGATGTAGAGGGAAGCCAGATGATTAGCTTAAATTAGGCATCTAATATCTATATAGCTAAAGTTAGGTAAAGTGATTCCTACTCTATCTGTCCTTGGCTGCTACAGTTTTCCTTGTATGCTGAGTGTCATAGCAAAGCAGCTCCTCCACCACTGGTATATCCCAGAATGTATTTAAACTGGGCTTTATTACAAAGAGAGGTGATTTTTTATTATCATTATTCAGAGATTTGTAACAGGCCATCTAAATGCTTTTTGTATGTGGATATCAATTCTTAAAAATTTTTGTGATTGTTCTGAGGAAGACCTGCCTAGTAAATTACAATTATTTAATATTTTAAATAATCAGAAATATTTGCTGACATACTGCTTTAGTCCAGAGGTTATGTGATCAGATATGATAGTTGCTGTTTGCAAAACCATGTTTATCTAAAGCCTTGTCATGTAAAATCTCCAGGAGGCACAGATGCTTAAATGTATCTCAAATTGAATGTTGCCCTTAATATCTCAATAATTGAGCTCTGTCTGTATTATTTTCAATTTAAAATGAGGTTTTTTTTATATTTGCTTAAGCTTGAATTATCTGGCATCCACTGAGGGAGTTTGAAAAAGAGATTTTAAATTAAATTTGTTTTTCTCCACTAATAGTAATATAAGATGAATAGTTTCCACTGTTTTGAATGTTACAAAAACTATTGCTTTAATGTGGGGGATGAATGGGGTTTATTTTTGTTTTGTTGTTGATATTTTTTTACATTTATTGGTCAGTAGTTGAAATAAAAAAAATAATAATTTGTCCTTAACTTTCTAAGTAATTCATATATAGCAATTTTGAGAATTATTTAAATTCCGTGACTTTTGGGTTACTGCTGGGAGGGTGATCGTGTCACCAGGCCACAGAGACACCCTGCCACAAGGGCAGGTTCAGCCAACACTCTGTTGCCCAGTAATGGCATGAAGCAGTCCACTGGCTGTGTGAAAGGAATGAAGGGCAACTCAGCCAAAAAATGGTCATTTCACCTTTTTAAAGTGTTTGTGACATGTTAGAGCTAAAACATCCTTAATTCATTGCCTCCCTGCATGTGGTTTAAAACTGATGTGCTCATGATATGCATTTGGTCTTTGGTGGGTTTTGTTCGTTGGCTGGACTGTTTCTCTTATTTGTTTTACTTTAAAACAAGTGACATTTGAGGTTCTCATGGAAGAGAACAGATCCTATACAGAATGATAAGTGTGGTTTCAGAAAAGTACAATACAAATTCTTGCCCAAGAGCCATTCTGGCAGCAGGTGCTGCAGGAGTATTCAGAGTTGGCGCTATGATTTGCTGAGTAACTATCACAACAGGTTTTCTCCTTCAGAGAGATGGGGGAATCTTCAGATGGGATATTGTTAGGATTGTACTTCTGATCAATTAATTTATATATGGAAACAGGTGAATTTTTTTCCCACTAACTTGTACTGGACCTGCATATGGTAGATTTGAGATTTGCAAGACTACTCAAAAGCCTTAGTCTAAACAAATTTCTAGTAAAATAAGAAATTCTGGCTGCAGCCTATATTTTTTTTTGCATTCCCTTAAGGTTTTCAGATTTAGCCAACAATTACTTTTAAACAGAGATTTTTAATGCATAGTGCAGTCCTCTATTTGCTTGGAAATAAGCAGTTCTACAATTAAAGTTCCTGCAAAATTGGACTGGGGAGGGAATACAAGGCTCCCCATTTTTGTAACACATTTCATATAGGGATTTAAAAAATATAAAGGTTTATACCATAGGCATAAAATCTGCAATATCCTGATGAAAGAGTAGTTATGGCAGAATGCAAGCTACTTTTGTGAGAGTTTTTCCTCTGCATTTGGTTTTTTGAGACTTTTAAATTACCATAATTGACACATGCACTTAGAGTTAAATCTGTTGGGACAGGCTAGGGGATAAAATTAGCATGTCTATAATATCCATGAAATTCACAGAGCACTTTCAGGGTGGGTAAGGGTTAGGCAGTTTGAAACTGAAAGGAGTGATGTATACACCCTGTAGGTTAATCCAGCAAGATTATGATTATGAAAGGTTAGAAATTATGGATGAAAACTCTCACTTTGGTATGTGAAGTCAGAAGATGAGAGGGAATGGACAGGAGGGAGTGGAAAGAGAACACTGTGAAGTCATTCACAGTATCTAAGTTGTAGGGCTCCACAAGACATTGCTGGCAGGGGAGTTAAGGAGTGTGAAGATTTCTTTAAGTAAAGAGACACTGTTAATATAATATACTTAATATTGTAATGTGGAGTGGTTTCAGTACTCTGATTTTTCCTCAGGCCAGATTGGAATTTGTCAAAGACACTAAATTGAGACAGATGGGAAAGCAACTGGTAATACACAACTCATTCAAGCAGACTTGAAATCGAGACATGAAAGAAGAATTTTACAATAAAAGTCTGAAAATAAGACATGAACTATGATGATATTTACTCTCAGATGATTTTACAGTAGTTCTCCTTTAGTCTTGTATAATGATAGCAGATTTTAGCACTTATACCATACAAATTGGGTGAAATTAATATCTAATTAGAGTGACCAAAAAAGAACCACAAGTTTAAAAATAACTGTTGTCTTGATAAGACTATGAAAAAAAAGATGTGATACAGCCAGGCAAAACTTGTGTAGCCAGCCAAATGAATTTTGGACAAAACAAGACATAATGCCTGGTGCCAGAAGAGCTAAATCAGGAATAGAAAATCTATTCATCCATAGACCAAGGCTTCTGCATTTAATTGAACCAAATAACCAATTGTAGAACTGTGCTGCTAATAATAATTAATAATTAAAACTACAACTTAGAGGTCATCTGATGACTCATAACATGGCTAACACTTAAAAACACATTTTGAGCCATAGCTATGTCCAAAGACTTACGTATTATACTGGTATTAGATTTCCATTACTCTGAGTATGTCAAGTAATTTATAAATTGGAGACACTATAGTCCCAAGTCCATAACTAAAGCCTTCCTCTTTCATGCCAAAACAAAACAGAAGGAATGATGAGAGTCAGTAGGATCGACCGAGTGCAATACAAATTGTCTTGTTATTTTACTGCCCAGAGATGTAGTGTCTCTCTCACTGGGGATATTCAAGAACCATCTGGATGCAATCCTGTTCTGTGTGCTCTAGGACACAGAGTGAGCTTGAGCAGTGAGGTTGGACCAGATGACCCAGGGTGATCTCTTCCAACCTCATCCATTCTGTGATTACTTCCTAAGAATTACCAAGAAAACCATGAATTTACCTTAAGGAACAAACTTCCTGATCCAAAGATATTGTCTCATTGAGAAGAAAAATCATTGCTTATTTTTACTCTAACATTCAAACCTGGCTTGCAAGAGGCTAGACTGAATGATAGATTAGATAGATAGATAGATAGATGATAGAATCCATATTGATCCCTCTCATTTCCTGTTTTTAGAAACATTACTCAGGCAATTTTTTGACTGTTGTTCAACCTGTGTTACTATGCCAACTTCCAATGGCTTCCTGAAGGGCTGCATGTCCATTTGTAACGTCTGCTGTAAAACATTTTAATTTCCTTTTCTCAGGGACAAACAACCTATGCCAAGAATACATGTGTAGCTTAACAGCAAGAAGGTGCAGGAATCTCAGATCTCTTCTCCCCAGCATGTTCTTTTCAGTCATAAATTAAATGTGTTATTCTCTGATGTTTCACATAGTACATTGCATGAGAAATCTGATTTACCTGGAAGAAACTTAGAAAAATAACCCAGATACCTCCTGAAGACCACTCAGAAATGACATTTTTAAAGTGATTGGGTGATTAGAATTTTGTTCAGAAAGTCAAAGAGTTGTAGAGGCTCTTGCCCTCAGGCCATTTCATTCTAGGCCTCTCTCTGTTTACTGGAGCAGCCCATAAGTAATCCCTTATATTAATCTATACAAAATAGCAGTGTCTCCTCTGCCAGTGGACAATATTTGTACCCTCATGGGCTGCCGGGGAAAAAGACAGATTTCGATTCAAATCCAGGACAATATGCCTACCTGAAGCAATTGGGCCAGCAAGGCACTGAGAGGTGCTTCTAATGAGGATTCCCCTTTAATAGTAGTGGGCCTTAAACACTTAGTGCTGTGGTGAAATGATTCATTGCTGTTGTGGAGGAAAAGGCTGCTCTTTACTACATAGCTTCGCTACTCTTCAGTTCATCCACTGCCAATAGCAGGGATGGGTGCAAGGAAGGGAAAAAATGGCTTTCAGGCATTTCTTTGTAGTGCTCTTTTCAAGAGAAATAATTGTCTCAATGCCTACATTACCTAAATTTGTGCAAGAGGCAAATCCTCTTTTATGCCTTCTACTTACTGGCAAAAGCATCCCAATTATGCTGTGTGCTCTTTGTTGCAAGTCTCAGCCACGAGCTGCCTCCTTTCCCATGAAACTGCTTTCCTAGCAGCAGGATGACTCCTGACAGTACCTTTCTTGCAGTAGTTACTTGAGTATCCCAACACCAAATTCCCTCTGCAGTTGTCCATGTTTGTTTCCCTTGTGCACAGCTGCCTTTGAGGGATATTTTCCCAGGAAATGAGGTAGGAAGCTATTTGCAGCACTATGCTCTACTTCAATTTCTCTCCAGCTGGCGTCAGTCATTAATACTTACCTAGCAGCACCTGTGCTTCCCTGCAGGGTAAGTAGATGATTGTGAGGAAGGAATATTAACTACCCCAGCAACAACAGAAGCAGTGTCTATCTACAACCAACAAACTAAGGGTCAGAGAGACCCCTCTCAAGTGCAGAAGTCATTAGTGTTGGTCAAAACAAAACAAAACACACAAGAAAAAGGAGTGCTTTTACAGCAAGAAGAGTTGTTGAATACAGAAGAGCAGAATATCAGGCTTACGTGGACTGCCCAGTTAACACCAGTGTTACAAGCTAATGGAGTGTATTTAAAATAATTTCAAAATCTTTCTGTTGGCAGTGCAGTCTAAGGAGGAGCTGAATGGCAGAAAAAAGAAAGGGCGAAAGGATTATGTCAGAGAAGCAGGAGAAAAGAGTTTCCTTTTTGTGATTTTACACTCCTCACAATGAATGGGGCGAAAGTCTCTTCACATTCATTTGTACTTTTATACACATTTCTTAGAGATTTTATGTCAGTAATATAGCTGGATTGCTTAAAATCATATGAAGACTAATGCCTGACCTGTGTCATCTGCTTCTGAATTATTCGCTGAAAAAGCAAGAAAATTTCTGTACCTTAGAAATTTTACCTGCTTTCAGTATAGCAAAGTATCTTAATTATTGAAAAGGGAAGAAGAATTTGTATAAAATAAGCCTTTAAAGTAGCTAATACAATTCTTACACTTAAATATATGTAATAGGATTGTGCAAAGCTGAATTTATCCTTTTTTTGAATTTTAGCATTAGATGCTGTCAATAAGATTAAATATATATATATATATATATATATATATATATATATATATAATATATAATATTTAAGATTTAATTTTCAGGTCTAAGTTAAGAAATCTTTGCTTTGGCTACCCCAGAAACAGAAGCCAGATATCTTAGCAATGACTTATGTATGTGTCATTGAACCATTGCAGCATACTTTTGCAGAACAGGACATTATATTTGGCAGTGCTTAGACTGTAAGTTCTATTGTGTTGTTGCTATTATTTTTAATTTAAAGCCTTTTGGTGACTGAAGTCCTTGTTAGTTAAGGTGAGTGAGCATTAGTAAGCAGATGAATATAATGTAAATTGGTAGAAGCTGTTTGCTGCGAGTTGGGAGAGAGCTCACAGAGATGACATCCAGCTGTTACTGGGCTCACTCTCTCTCCTTTTTAACATAAATTCCAGAACAAGACAACAGACTAACTCCTCTCATGCTTATTAATAACTGAGTCATGGCTGTCCATGGCTTAGGATGCTGATGGATATACATGTAATACCTGTCTGTCATCCTTATGGATAAGGCTCACCTTATTTTTCTGACTCGATGAATGGCCTACTTTTCTGGAACTTGTGGAAATGTTACATATCTCTTGGATGAGAAAGGCATAGAAAGACTAAAATTGAGTCTACAGTACTGGGCTATGGGAAGATATTACAGAAAGGCCAACATGATAATTTCAACCTCTGTGTGGGAGAGGAGAGATTTTTATATTGGTATCATATGTTGCCAGACAGCTTTGAGCTGCAGCTGCTTGCCTGGGAAAAGATTGGTTAGGGAAGCCTAGTCCAGAATTTCCTCTGAAGTTACTTCCTGCACTATACAATCCCTTCTGTTCCTGATGCACCTTTCCTTTTCAGAAATCCCCGCCTTCTTGCTCTGAAAATTTTGTTTATGACACTTCTGTGGGAATGAGGAGATAGTTTTTCTGAGTAAAATGGAGATTTTTCTTGGAAGACATTGTGTGGCCCTCTTTTCCCAGAAAAGCTATTATCTCAATCTGCAGGCACCACACTTTGCCATATCATTCTGACATTGCCCAATTATTAGATAAAGTGCATGTGATCTCTTTGATCCTTCTTTACATGTATGTCCTGTTGAAAGGAAAAATTTAGGGATCTGATTTCAGAGAAGGTTAGGGGCTGGGAATCCCTGACACATCTTGATTTACTTTTGAGATCCATGATGGATTACCCACAACACATACAAATCGGAGAGCTAGCTCTCACAGGCTTTCCTTTATGTGGAAGTTACAGTGTGGGTAGTAACTTTTGCACATTTTCTCTTATTATGGATTTCAGATATGGCCTTGGCATGTACCAGAGACTGGATAAATAAGTACTAAATCCAACCATGTAGCAACCAAGAACTGAAGCCCTATCCTCACTTCAGAGGCTTTATCTACTGTCTTTGACTGGCCTTCAGTTTCTCCCAACCATTCTGGGTTTCCACCTCTTTCCAGTGAAATAGACTGTCTAATTCAAATCTGGAATGATATGGGACAACACGGCAGCTAGAAATGAACCATTATTATAATGAGTAGCTGGGTCATAGAGATGGAAGGAAATTATCTCATTGGTTTGCCATGTGTTGCACAGGGATCCTCATCTCCCATTTGTTGATGTTTCATACTTGCTAGCTTGCACCTGGGCTCTGCTCTGGTGAAACTGGTATTTGGGCAGCGAGAACTAGTGGCAACCCAGAGTAAAGCTGAGCCACAGTCCAGGGCAGCCCTGTACCTTATTTCATGAATCTCTTGATCTGGAGACCTTCGTTCTGGTGCTAACCAAAAGATCTCAGGAGAGAGAGAACCAATACAAATGTAACTTGAGGTTTTAAATACCTATGCATCAAAGTGCCATTTTTGACTGCCATTTAACTTTAGCTTTGAATAAATTCACATGTCAATCATTTTTACTAACTAAAAGGCTTACTTGTCCTCAAAATAATAAAAGGACCTATCAGACTAAAAATGTTCTTCCCTTTTGAAAAGATTTCTCCTCAGAGTGCGATTTTGATGAATTCTTTTCTCATGCATTCCATGCATTACTGGGACTTCAAAGGGCAGGTGCAAAAAACCCTAATAGAAATGAGATTTAGCTTAGTTAATACCTTCCCTTCATGTAAAATTAGTCCCTAAGACACTTTACTAGAGACAGAAGAAAATTTTCTGTCCCTCCATCACATTTCTTCCTCCAGCTCTTCTTTTTGTTTGTTAAGCCTCAGATATTATGGCTATTAATAATATCAGATCCTCTTCTCGGTTTATCATAAAACATCTGCTCCCATTTTTTCTAGTTTGGTGACAGAGATGTATGGCATTCAATGATGAGTTTATGTCACTCTTCTCCTGAATGAGTCTTTTCCCTCTGATTCACACTGTTAAATAATCTAATCCATGTGCTGGAATGACATATATTACTTTAGAATCATCTATAAGAATAGTGGTTGGTATAGTAGGGGGACATTCCTCTGCTAGTTTATTTTTCTTTAGTACTAGTGTTACATTGGCTTGTCTCAATGTCTAGAACAAATTGCTTTCCTCAAGGAATTTTCAAATAATTTAGTTAAGAGATTTCCAGCCATATGTAAAATAATTTCCATCCAGTCCCGGCCTACATCCATTAGTGCTAAAGCTATATTGTTTAGAGATTTCATATGACTAGTCTGTCACTAAATGTACAGTAAAATCCACATCATATTATTTACTTTTTTTTTTTAAAGCTCTGAGTTTGTTTTGTTGGGGCTTTTTTAGCAGCACAAGTAACATAAACATTGTCTTCAGGTGCCTAATATCACAAAATGACAGAGATGAGTCAGTTAAAATGTTTTTAATGTCACTTAAATACTAAGAGCTTCTGATAATGTTGGGCTAAGGGAGAGTCTTTCTTTAGCTTACATGTAGAATCTATCTACTTTTGTATGCTTTTTTAATTAAGCAGAGTGAAATTGAACACACCCATTCCACCCTTGTCCTGCTTCTCTGTTTTGAACAGTTATTTACATCTTCTCCCAGTACTTAATTTTATACCCTAATCGCCATCTGAAAAACTGCACCTCATTCATTTATTTCCTTTGTTTCCAATACTGAATTTGTCAAGTATAATCCTGTGGCTCATTGAGATCCAGTGTGAAACACAACTACATTTCCTTCATGTTAGAGGTGTTTGCTTGGGAATTTTTGAGTTTATTGATGTTTACCTAGCCAGTCAATGAGAAATTTTGTCAAATAGTGGGGTATACATGGCAATGAAAATGATAGTGTAATTTGCCTCTATTACTTCCTGATATCAGGATTCTGCTGCACTGCAAATTTCATATCTGTTGTTATTATTTGTTTGACAGAATCAAAAACATGCCAGGTGCTTTGCAAAACAGAGAACAAGAAAAATCCCTTTCCAGAAGAGATGACAGCCTGAATAGAAATGGCATAATGGCAGGAGACAAAGGAAGCAGAAAGGGGAAGCAAAACAAGAGTTATAACCATAAGATCATGAGATTGGTTTGGAGGCACAGTGAACGCTATGAGGCATTTTTTTAAAGCCCCTAAGGACTGTAGTTGGGATTAGAGAATGGAAATGTAGAAAAGAAGCATGGAAAGGAATGGAGAAGAAGGGAGGAACAGACTGGCAACAGGAGGAAGAGTAAACAGAGGTGTATGGGAGAGGCCAGAGCACACATCTGACAAACTGAGGACTATGACTAATGACAACAATGAAAGACCACATCTGAAGAGCATGATGATTTCAGGAGGATGGCGAAGCAGGACATGGTGATGCTGCTAGGGAGAGAAGAGCCAGCAAAGCTGCCCTGGAAGCCTGCCCTGGAAACTCCTCACGCTAACATAACCCTGCTTCCCCATCTTCTTTCTAGCTCACCTCTTATACATAAAATATGTATATAGAAGAGCAAAGGAGAAGGAGAAGCAGCTAAATAAACTTTTCCAAAGATCCTGCTGGGGAAGAAGTTTAAGCTGGGATGATACAGATTTACTCCTACTGATACTGCTCATAGTAGCAAGAGGCAGAGAGCATTCTGTTAGTCATACTCCTGCAGATGAATCTATGTGAGTCTTTGCTTACAAATAGGCCCTGTTGAGAAATACTCAGTAAAATTATAATTCTTCAGCAAATCTGGGACGTTTTAAAATGTCCTTTCATTCTAGAACAGAAAGAAGCAGAAATTATACCACTGACAATGAAATGGAAACAGGAAAGAATATTTTAACAGGGTTTTTTTAATGCTGAAAATAATAATTTCAGTATTACAGAAAAATATAAGGGGGATTTTGCTCATTGTGAAAAATAAATACATTTTATAACTTTTCATAAAATTTCTGATAAAATTGGAAATTATTTTAATTATATAGGACTGTTTTTTCTGTTTTGTTGGTTTTGGGGGTTTTTTTAGAAGGAAACAGGAAAATTGCCATGTTCGGTCAGACATTTTAAAATACCCTGATTTCCAAGGTAAGAATTCTTCAGGAGTAAGAAAGCTAAAAAGTGGCCAGTCTAATCTCTTCCTCACTTCCTTCTCCTCTGCTTCTGTGATCAGACGTGTCTAATGATTAGTCTGTAAAGAGCAAAGCCAGTTTCTATGCCTCCCTGAGAAAAGGCATTTTGCCAACTACTTTAAGAATTTTTTAACTGGATCTACTTACAGGAAGTCGCTTGCTGCAGACTGTCTCCACTTAAAACCTCCTCAAAGCTCTTCCATTTTGCCTGGAAAGGTTTATCAGAAAGCATGCTGGAAAGGCTCAGATCTTTCTGTCTCCAGTGAAACTGTTTCTGAACGTAGTTATAGCTTAGCAGATGTACTGGTATGACAGTTGAGAGACTACTGCTGTTAATGAAGTATTCTACTACCTTGGCATATATAGACACTTTTCACTTGGTACTTCTGACTGCAAAGTATTGATGTTTAGGCTATTATAAGTACTTGTGCATTATATTTTTTTGTGAGTTTTAGAGGACAGAACTGAGTAAATTTTTCTTCTCCTTCAGGGTAACACAGCTTTTCATGAGTCATTCATCTTGAATGTACACCAGAGTGCTATCAAGTTGGTTGTTGTGACACCTTATCGATATGACACCCATTTTTAGTTTCTTCTAGCAGTGGAATGATTGAAGTATTGTCTCATGGAGACAATGGCCTCATTTAAGAATATCTTGGTGATTCAAATAATTTGTTTGAGTGAGTAGGAGGCAACTGAAAGTCATAGCTGAAATATTACCAAAAATCCTTATCTGGTTGGATTTGTCCATTCTTTGCTTGAAGATTTTGGTAAATGGTGGCTTACTGGGTTCTCAAATGCCTGCAATGGCCATGCACTTTCTTTTAATTTTCTTCAATTTGAACTTTGCTTAAGTTAATTAAGCTTTTGTCATCTCAGGGTATCATTTTAGCAATGAGGTTTACAAGACCTTCTCTGTCAGTGTAAAAACTTTGGCTACTAAAGAACATTTGAGGTGTAGAGAGTAAACTCAATGCTCAGCAGTGCTTGAAGAATGATTCCCATCTCAGTAATTTCTCTCCACTGTTATTGAAATAACACCAGATTTAAATCCTATAGCCATGGTGTCAATTTACCAAAATCTTCCATGCCTAAATTATTCTTCAATTAAATGTAGATCAAAGTTCTATAACAATCCACCTATCATTAAAAAAATGGGATTGTAAAGTAGTGTCATAGTATCATCCCATAATACAGATTTTTTACATATAATTTTTACATATTTGAAAGAACTCCATTAAATCAGTTGCATACAACTTTTTGCAATAAAAGATACAACATAAAGCAATATCAAAACACAGGTAATACTTCTTCCAATTTTATTTAGCCAAGCTCCAGATTTTGCATAATTTTGCCACTGCTTCTGGTATGATAGCAGATATGGAGGTTATCCATACCTACCTTTTGGTGCTGAGAGAGGATTCAGCTATGTGGCACCTTACCACCCTCTGCTACCAAAAAAAGAAAAAAAATAAACAAACAAAAAAAACACCCAAACAAAAATTCCACTGGGAAATGTGGCATACCTCTGGTAAATGTTGTTTGACCTACCTTCTGGGTTCAGACATTGAACTGGATGCATGATTTGGGAAGGGATTTAATACCAGCTACCTCAGTAGCCACAAGATGTTACAGGAAAAAGATTGAGAAAAACCCAAACTATTATAATGTATCCTGAGACTGAAGGATAGCATGGTTATTTTGCCTATATATTAATTTCTAACCTTGCCTATACTTTTCCTCACAATCCTTCCCTGATATTGTCTGTCAGCTTTTTCAAGAATACCTTCATTGTGCATAAAGAATAGCTGCGCTGTCTCAAGGCACAAGCCCACACAGCCAACCATGTGTCCGTGGCTGTGTGCCTTGGTGGGGGGACAGTCCTGTTAAAAGGCCTCCACTGATCCCTACATATGAGGGACACCTTCAGCTGTTGACTTCCAGACATCTTCAGGGCCCTATATCCAATATGTACAGTTCAATTGCTTCCCAAATCAGGGTGGTGCACTATGATGAGTAGTCTGGATTTGTCCTATATTCTGTGAATTTACTTCCTTCTTCTGTCAATCTCTCTGTCTTGCCCTTCTTTCTCCTGAAGTAGAATGACCAGGGCTGCATGAATTATTCAACATAAGAGTGTATGATGTATTTATACAGTGATATAGCGATACAGTGTATTTATACAGTGATATATATATATATATATATATATGTTTTCTATTTTGTTTACAGTTTCTTTCTTAATCATCTAAATATCCTGTTTCACATTTTTACTTGATACTGGGTGCTTGACTTGATATTTTCAGAGATGTCTGATGTTAATTCCTTATTTTTTTTCTTCTCAAGCAATAGTTAATTTGTAGTCCCTGCCTGTGTGTGTACAGTTAGACTTATTTACCCCTTGTTCAGTTCTTTCTGTTTCATCAGATTTCATCACTCCTTCATGGCTAAGGGCATTGAAAATTGTGAAATCATTTTGCAGTTCTTTCCAGGCAGTTCCTTACTGATTTAACTTATAAAAAACATTTTGTATCAAACTTTCTCATCTGACAGTTCTTAGATATCACATTTCCCTTTACTACTAATAAAAGTACTTTTGCTTAAATACTTTGTTTTATTTCATGCTTCAGTCCAGGAACCTTTCCATACACTTAAGTGCTCAATTGCTAAAATTCCCTTCTATGTTTTTAAGGTTGGGGGAGGGAGAACTTCAAACTATTGTCATTTATGCTTTATTAACTGGAAACCTTAAAAGTAGATTTTAGACCTTCTTATTGCCTTCTGACAGAGTGGTTATACAGCTCTCAGAGTGAAAAATTGCTAAGGGCTAGATCCATAAAACTGTATCTAGGAGTGCCTTTAGCCTCTTAGATTCCCTGTCTCCTTGCAAAAGCTGTAAACCCAGATTAGTCACATCCCTCTACACTAAAAGAGAAAACCTGGGTGTTAAGCACCAACCTCCACCAAGTCTTTTGTATTGAGCAGGGTACAGTCTGAGAGAACAGAAGAAACACCCAGATGGGGTAAATTAAACCAGGGAGAGGTGTACTGATACTGGTATATTTTTCAACACTGCCTTATTCATGGGACTGTAAGGTGCTGTGAGGTCAGACTTTCAGCATCTCTCTCACAGCAGCTGTTTCTCTTGTTGATCCCACTATTTCCTGCAGTGAACTCTAGAACCAAACTACAATGCTGAGGTCACAATCCCTCTTTCTCTCTAGCCCAGTGAACAGGCAACAACTGAGTAGACTTTGGGGAACTACCCTGTTGCATGAGCACTCAAAGCAGTATTTAGCCACTTCTGTTTTAGTGCAAGCCTAAGCTGGGGTCTAAGTTACACCACCAGTGAAAGCAGTGACAAGAATTTGAATCCCAGCTTTGCAGACCTGTTAAACTTGCTTGTGAGAAAGGACTCACTCTGCATAACCCATAACTTACCTTCACTCAAATGGCGTTCTTGCAATTCTCCAAAACCTATGCTCAGTCTACACAAGTGTTGTGCCATGACCAATGTTATCATATGAATTCTGACCGTATGTAAATGTAGACAGGTGAGTAGACCCTATGAGTCATAACATGTCCAAAATCTTACATAGAGGGGAAAAGGAGTGAGCAACGTAAGTAAACCATGACTGACATTTAGTGTATCTCAAGCTGAGTCGTATCCTGAACATTTGAGAGAAACATTTGTAAGCATATTTATTTATTTATTTATGTTTTAGAAACATCTCCACTTGCCAATATTAAAAAAAAAATTAAAAATTAAAAAAATTTAAAAAACACCCCACCAAACAAACAAACACACCACAGTTACGTACTCTGCTTTTCTGTAGTTATAAATGTAATTCTATTAAAACATATAGCTATACTAATCTGGCCAGTGACTAAAGTGAACCAGCTGCCAGAGGAGGTTTGGGATAATGAATTTCCATCTGTTCCATTACATCTTAGGTGCCTGTAAATCTTTCTCTGAATCAATAGAACTTTGAGAACTAATAAGACAAAAATTAAAAGACTCTGCAAACTATCAAATCAATCTGCCCTATGATTTAAAAAGAACAAGCTCTGAATGGCTGCTCTCTCTGGCATCTATATCTATGCATCTATATTAATACTGGCTAGTTCACACATTTTAAATAATTTTCTTAATTTCTCTGTTTATTAAATTTATATGTGTGCAAGTGTCTCGAGTGCTTCAGCATTTTTTTGTTTTGCTGATATTTATGTTAATGAGGTCTACTTTTTAATTGATAGTTATTAATTGAGTAATGTCAGGTAGCAATAAAATAAAAGGCAGTGAACAAAAGCTTGGAAATAAGGACAAATTCATAGCGAATCCTAGGTCAGGCTGTCCTTCCTTGTGTGTACTGGGCAGGCATAACATTTTTTTATATGATGCCAAGATGGCAAAGAAGGTGGATTTTTATGCACTGACACCAAATAACAGTAAAGCTCTTTCTAGGCCTCATATGCTTAGAGACATGAAGAAACTTGTAGAAGGCTCTGTTTTTAAACTTGTCCTAAAACATCTAAGTGATAATTTTGTGCCAGTTCTGATATTATCTGTTTACACCAGATCCTAGGAAAATTCCCCTTCCTTGTTCACAGCCCATGTCACCAGCCCTTTCTAGGTCTTTTGTTTCTATGCAGTACACAACTGAAGATTTCATTGGTTGTTGGTGGCAGTCTTACTCATGAAAAATGTCTTTTTAGTTGTGTTTTGACTGTAAACTACACTTACAGTATTGAAAATCCTGTTTCAATTTTTTTTTCTATTCCAAAACCCAGATTTAGGAAGTGATAAATGATTGATTCTTCAGGAAAAAAAAAAAAAGGAATCTCTTCTAGTTCTCTTAGAGAAAAACATTTCCAGTAACATACCTTTACTCTAAGGTTTCCAAAAGTTTGGGATCTCATTTTGAAGCCATTTATGGGACTCTTAACTTTTTTGAAAGTACTGATTTCCAAACCTCTGAAATACCAGAATTCTCAATTTATTGCACACTAAAGAAATATAAAAAGGCATGCTTAAAAATGTAAGGAAAAGCCTTAGTTAGTGAATTTTCTTTGACATTTTAGGGCCTTGATTTATTTTATGCTCAAGTTCTCTCTTTCTTATAAATACTTACATATGTTTGCACTTTCACAGAAAAGAATCATAGAACGAGAATCATTTAGTTTGGAAAAGGGTTAGCTTGAGTCTAACCCTTAACCTAGTACTGCCAAATCCACCACTAGATTATGTTCTTAAGCACCACATCAACACAACTTTTAATACCTCCAGGGATGATGATACCCTGAGGATGCCTTTTCAAATGCTTGAGAACCTTTCCCATTAAGAAATTTTTCCCAGTACCCAACCTAAACCTCCTCTGGCACAACTAGAAACCATTTCATCTTGTCCTACCACTTCTTACCTGGGAAAAGAGACCAACCTCCTGTCACTACAACCTTTTTTCAGGTAGTTGTAGAGAGCAATGAGGTCCCCCTGAGCCTTTCTTTTCTCAGGCTGAAAAACCCCAGCTCTCTCAGCTGCTCCTCATTAGAACTGTTCTCTCGACTCTGACGAGCTTCATTTCTTTTCTCAATCCACTTCAGCTCCTCACTGCACTCGTGGTGAGGCACCCAGAACTGGACACTGTATCACCTCACAAGTGACAGGTGCAGGGGGACAATCACTGCCCCAGTCCTGCTGGTCACGCTACTTTTGATAAAAGACAGGATGCCATTGGCCTTCTTGGTCACCTGGGCACACATCTGGCTCATGATAGCTGGCTGTTGACCAACACCTTCCTGTCCTTTTCTGCTGGGCACCTTGCCTGACACTAAGTCCCAGTCCGTAGCACTGCATGGGTTTGTTGTGACTGATGTGCAGGACTCAGCATTTTGCCTTGTTGAACCTCATACAGCTAGCCTTGGCCAATTGATCCACTCTGATCCCTCTGTACAGCCTTCCTATTCCCTAGCAGATTAATAATTCTTCCCAATTTTGGGTGATTTTTGAAGTGACTGACAGTGCAGTCAATTTCCTCATTGAGATAATTGATAAAGATTAAACAGAACTGGCCCCAGCACAATGCCCACATTAGGGGAATGCCACTAATAACTGTTCGCCAATGGAATTTAACTCCACTTTCCATCACTTTCTGAGCCAGCCATCCAGTCAATTTACTCTGCAAATTCCATCCACACCATGAGCAGCCAGTTCCTCCAGGAGAATCCTGTGGGAAATTGTGTAAAAGGCTTTGCTAATGTTCCAGCAGCCTTTCCCTCACTCACTGAACTGGTCACCTGTCAGACAAGGCATCAGCTTGGTCAAGCTAGATCTGCCTTTTCTAAACCCCTGCTGACTGGGCCTGATCCATTTGTTGTCTTGCATGTGCCATGAGCTCAAGTTGATCTGCTCCAAGACCTTCCCCAGTATTGAGGTCACCCCTTCTTGTAGATGGGCGTCCCACTTGTAAATCTCTAGTCATTTGGGGCTGCCCTGGTGAACCAGGACTGTTGAAAAATGATGAAAAGTGGCTTAGTGAATTCTTCCAGCAGCTCCCTCCACACCCTTAGGTGGGTCCCATCCAGGCCCTGTAACACCTGTATGCACCAAGTGGTGTGACAGATCACTGAAAATTTCCCCGTGTGTTATAGGGGTTTCATTCTGCTCCCCATCCCTTTCTTTCAGCTCAGAGGGCTGGTTACCCCCCAAGTATCTTAACAACTACTATCATTATTAAAGACTGAAGCACTAGCTCTGACTTCCTCATCCTTTGCATCCATCAAAGGATGGAAGTTCTCCGCAGCCTCCTTTTTGTTGTTGATGTGTTTATAGAAACATTTTATATTATCTTTTATGGCAGTAGCCAAGTTCTAGTTGGATTTCAGCCCCTCAAGTTTTCTTCCTGCATAACCTCATGACATCCTTGTAGTCTTCTTGAATGCCTTGCCTCTCCTTCTAAAGGTTATAAACTCTCTTTCTTCCCTGACTTCCACTCAAAGCTCCCTGTTAAGCCAAGGTGGTCTTCCTCACATCTAGAATATATGGGAGGTGGTAGCAGCCTGCTTCTGTACTTTTAAGATTTCCCTCTTAAAGCACAAGGAATCCAGACTTCCTGGGTTCCTTTCTCCTTCAGGACTGCCTCCCAAGGGACTTTGTCAGCCAGGCTCCTAAGAAGGCCAAAGTCTGCCCTCCAGAGGGCCAAGCTCTGCTGATCCCATACCTTACTTCTCCAAGAATTGCAAACTCTGTTATTTCATGATGTCTGCACCAAGAAGCCCTCTGACCACTGCATCACCCCAAAGTCCTTCTCTGTTCACAAACAACAGGTTCAACAGGACCCCTTTATGGATCCTTCAGAAGTTGTGTAAGGAAAGTATCTTCCACACACTCCAGTAACCTCCTAGATCATCTTCAGTCTTGTCTGTCTGTATTTCCAGTAGACATGTGGTAAGTTGAAGTCCCTCATGACAACAAAAGCCATTGAATGCGAGACTTCTCCTAGCTGCTTGTAGACTATTTCATCCACCTCTTCATCCTGGCTGGGTGGTTTCTGAGAGATTCCCATGATATATTCCTTGTTGGCCTTTCTTTCGATCCTTACTCATAAACACTCAACCCTAACATCACCACCATTACATTCTAGGTGATCCAAACGCTCCCATCCTTATGAAGGTGATCCAAACACTCTAGCCCTTCTGAAGAGTTTTTTGCCCTTTTTTGCAGCACTCCAATTGTGTGGATCTTCCCACCATGTTTCTGCAATGGCAATTATGTCAGTTTTCCTGCTGCACCATGACTTCCAGCTCCTGTTTGTTGTTAATGCTGCATGCCTTGGTGTAGATGAATAGCCAGGGAAGTCTCGCAATGTTAATATTACAAATGAACTTTTAACCAGTGGACAGCAATTCTAATCAAAGCTGAAGTATCAAGGAAAACAAATTGAGATGGTCAGTTTGGAGGCAGGTTTTTCTAATAAATACAAGGAGTTGGTTATATGCATCATTAAATATTTCAGCTAAGTGAAACTTAGAAAATGCATTGTTGTCAACCATAATTAATACCAATTTGGACAAGAATATTTCAAACACTGCTGTAGTAAGTCTTGGTTTCTAGAGGCAGCAGAAATTTCTTTAAGCAGTTCAAGATATAAAGCTTTCTTATTATAAATTTCTTATTATTTATATTGTCAAGAATTTTCCAATTAATACATAAAAATATGTGGAGCACATTCTTTCTGAAAACTTAATGCTTTAGTGTATGTAGAAAACACAACTTATAACTTTAGCTTCTAACTTATAGAAAAAGTAGACAAGGCTCATTGAAAAATATCAGTGCAGGCTTTTGTAGATTATTCAAATTAAGTTTAAAGCTAGTTAAACATATTCATATTATTAATCTCAGCCAAATAAAAATGTAGAAATTGTCACATTAGTCTGTTCAGAATTATATTTTATCTATGCATTCATTTTGATGGTGAATAGAAAATGAAGGATTTGGATATTTGTGTAATCACATTTTAATTATCACCAGAGCTGTGCATAATTCCTTATGTACAACTAGGCAAAATTCTTGAGCAAAACCTTATAAGCTCTGTCTCTAAATTTACCAGAAATTTTATTTATCAACCCATGAGTGCACACAGATATTCAAGAACACATTCAAAAATAGATGTAGAGAAGTCTGTCAAAAGGTCTTATCTTTATTTCTTTTCACAGAAACTAGATATGTTAAAAAAAATAATTTAAGCAAACCTTTGCCTTTGTGCAATATATGAATCAAAATTTCACAGAAACCTTTCTCTGTATAAAGATGTAATTTTATGAAGTCCAACAAAAACGAACACTGAGAGACATAATCAGCATTCTTACTTGCCTTTTTGTGTCCATCTGTGGCTTTTATTTTGGTGATGGCTTTATTTTCCAATTCTTCACTTTCATGTTTTTGGAGAAGATTAACAGAACTGGTGACTAACTTCATTCCCACAAGGGACCTAAGAAATAACCTCAGAATTATACAATGTGTGTTTTAAAGTAATGAAATAGCCCCTCTGTCACCCTTGAGAATAGCGCACAGTAGTTTTGCCACTTCATTCCCTCCAGACTGCTCTCATGCATTAAAAAAAACAATGCACAAGTTCTGAAACTTTTTTTTAATATATATATAATTACCAGATGGAATGGAGTTGGAGAGGTGACTGTAACCAGGATTTAAAAATATCAAGTGCCATCAGGTGACATTAAATGTAATGAAATCTCAAGGTCAACTTAATTTCCTGCATCTCCTTATCTCTTTGACACATAGTACTGTATCTCAGTAGCTGCCACCAACAGCTACCATCAGTGTGCTTGGCTAATTGGTAATCAGTCATGTCACTTGGTGTGATCTCATCCAGTCTGACTATTGAACTTGAGAGCAACAACAAAAAAGGAAATTGAAAATTCTTAGCAGCTATGTGTTTAGTCCACGTATTTTCAGCAGCATTATATGTCTGCAGTTCAAGCTTCTATTATACTATGCTAATAGGCATGTTTGAATTTGATGGTTTTGGGAGTTATTCATATAGGAAATAACCCATCAAATGCTGAAAGATAAGATTTCTTAGCAGTTCAACAGCATTAAGATAGCAAGAGAGCGTTTAAATAAAATTCCTACTCACATATCCTTTCTCATCATTAACCTTTTCAGCATGGAATGTACCCATCATTGGTGAATGAAACCAGAGAGCATCTCATTGCTGGGATGTGATCCAGCAAAGTGCTTAAGTACAGCTAGGATATAAGGACAAGAATATCCCATCAAAGTCACTATATGATGATCCACATGATTAAAATTGCAGAGAATTGTAGGTAGGTGCTTTTCCGAATTAAGGTCTAAGGAATGAGGCATTTAAGATCAACCTTTGATGGGCTAAAAAATATTTACAAATCTTTTTAAGAGATAACATACAAAGAAAAATTACTATCTTGCCTTTGACTGCTAGACTCGGGACAACTGCATATGTGAAAATCCTGCACATTAAGTGATCACTTCATTCCCAAACTAAGCAGTTGTCTGAAATGGCAAATATAAAGTGCTAATCTCTGTTACTAATAAACAAAAGTAAATCACAGCAGAAAACTCGTTTATGTGCAGTAATCTCCAGAGGATTAGCATTTCAAGGGATCAGATTTCCTAAACTCCTCTTTCCTGATAACAACCTCTGCTGTGAGGTGACACACCAATAGGCATAAATTATCTAGAGCTGCAGATAAGCAGAGGCCATTTGGGGGTTCGAAGCGCAATATAAATAGATGCAAAGCAGTAGGGGAACTGGTGCTCATCACAGACCTCAGAAGGATTAGCAGTTCAAGCTCTGATTTCCTTGCTGTTTTTAGCTGTGATTTATCATCAGACAGTGCCTGAGCGTCTGTCTTATCTGTGATAATTTAATGGCTTAATGGCAGTCCCTTTATCTGGGGGTCATAATTAAGCTTGTTTGATCATTTTCCTTACAAGCACCTCCTCTGTATTTTTAGCTATGCCTATTTTTTCTCTGTGTGTAGCAGCATTTTTGCTAATTAGTATTAATAATATTATTGTTAACAATTACTGGTAATGACAAACAATCTCTTAAAAGGTTAGCATTTGTCTGGAGGAGAAATCCAAGCCAAAAAAGATGCAAAACTTTGAATCTAAATGCATTTATAGGGGAGGGGATTGTAGCAATGGGGCATTATCACTGTAGCGTCTCATCACCTCTTTGGTTTGTCAGGTTCAAATCTAACTCAAATACATAACTGAATAAAATAATTTTCTATTGAAGCATATTTCTCTGGTGCAAAATTAACATCAATTTGAAAATAAAGATGACTCAAATCTTACAATGCATTTACTGTCCCTCTCAATCTTCCTACTAACAAGCTGTTTCTTCCACTCTCAAGAGAATTCTTTTCAATAAAAGTTGAATTTTAAACCTTATTATGGCTGTTTTAAAACACAGGTGTCATCAAAATAACATTTTAGCTATTAAAATTACTATTAAAAAAGCAACCAATTTTTTTTAATATGTACTGAATAATAAATATTTGAAAGGAAATATTTCTAATATTTTACTTTTTAATACAATGCAGTGACAGGCAAACAAAAGTGTTAAATATGGTGGTTTGGGTTGGGGTTGTTTTGGATTTTATTTCTAAGGAAATTAAAATTAAAAGAAAAAAACAGATTCAGATTGGCCACAGTATTTCTTAATTATTGATGTAATTTTCTTGATGAAGTACCTTGGAGGCTACAGGGAGCTGTGACTAGGTTAGCTAGTGATATTTAAGGAAACAGAATTACTGGCTTTAGAGAGACATCTAAGGAACCTGATCAAATGTATATAGGGGCAAGAGTTATGGTAGTAATATGTGTATAAATCTATGCATATGTGAATTTGTGTGAATTTTCACATCTGTATAATGGTTCTGTATTATGTATTTCATGTTATGTACATTTTATTCATATGCATACATTTATGCATTCACAGATTGAAGTTTGTCTTTAAAACAGGTCTTATTCAACTTTTGAAGAAAAAATTAGTAGTGTGACAGAGAATATATATATGTCCTACCTAAATGAATTATTTTGATACTATAATTAATGCAAAGAAACAAGGTTCATTGGAAAGTGAGTACATAATTCCTCTTACCTGACTTGCTTGTTTTAGAATTAGATTCATTGTTTTTCTTTCTCCAGGCTATAGATAAACTCCAGGTGATGTGGTTGAGCTTGCAGCTGGTTTAGGGTTAGCTGAGACTATACCCATGTGAACAAATTAAATAGCAAATTTCAGAATGGGAATTTTGAATACTTTCTTATGGAGTTACCTCCCTTTCCTTGTAAATGGAAGAACTGTCACAAAAGCATTATATGTGTGTATATAAATATATTTTCTGCCTCGTGTAGAAAAAGGCTCACCTGAGAATCCTGAATAAATCAACCTTTTCCTCTGGATATTGTCAAATAACCTATA
Source organism: Turdus rufiventris (assembly GCA_013186435.1). Taxonomy (NCBI): domain Eukaryota; kingdom Metazoa; phylum Chordata; class Aves; order Passeriformes; family Turdidae; genus Turdus; species Turdus rufiventris. The sequence goes on from PYHW01010334.1 coordinate 6,535,545, forward strand.
GAAAGATTGATTAAATAGGCAAAGATTTTCATCCAACCACAAAGAAAAACAAAATGAAAAAACAACACATATGTTAGTTCTCCTCTACTAATAATGCAATTTTACTGACTTTTGCTGAGTTTTGCAGGTGGATCAAAAATGGCCTGTATTCAGTTGTTTGGGCTTGGCAAGAAGGAATTTGATTTTAAGCTTGCTATCTGGCCAAGAGTATGGCAGAGGAATTTACTTGCAGTATTACAGACTGTAGTCTTGAAGGAGCTTTTTTCCATACAAAACTCTTAGTCCAGTTCTTGATGAAATCAGTGAGAAACTTTTTACTGACTGCAGTGGGATCAGAGAGAAGGTGCCAGCCACATTGCAGCTGCAGCTGGCAGTTGCCTGGGAAGCTGGAATTTTACTGAGCTATGAAACAAGCAAAATGTGTGAGAGATAGAAATGACAAGGTGAAAGGGAGATTGCAATATAACACACTGAAATCCTTACCCAGTATCTGCAGCTAAGGCCAGTGACACTTGGGTGCTGAGCTGGCTCTGGGAGGCCTCGATGAGATAAACCCACACAGTCACTGAGACGTGTGCTTTACACGTCCAACTTCCAAAACTAACAAGACAGAAACATTCCTGGATGAATACTGCTTTTGTTGTTGCCAGTATGTGACAAGTTCAGAAGATTTTTTCCACCACTAGAACAAATTGTTAAGGATATATAAAAGAGGAATCTTTGCCCAGCTCACAGTGAGAACAGAGACAGCATCATGCAGTCACCGCTGTGTTATGTTGTTAGCTGCTCACCAGCTAGTGCCAGATATAATATAGTCAAATAAATCTCCAAGAACAAAAACATCATGAACCTTTTGAAGTGCTGAAACCTTTAAGTTCGCCAAGGGTTTCAGTGAATCTTGCTATTGTCAGTATAGAAAACAATAAATATCCTAAATTCATCTCATTGTCTTAAATTTGGCTGTTACTTTCCATTACTTGCAGAAATAATGCTCATTCTAAAAAAGAAAACACAGATATTACAAAACAACTGCTCATGTCTGAAACCTGAAATAAGTTTTCAGTTAATAATGCAACATTGGTTTCTGGCTCTGTGTTCATGGTTAGGATTAGAACTGGATTAAATTTGTTGATTTTATTTTGTGTAGTTTTGCATGAAAATTGTCATGGTCTGGTAGCATAGTCTGTCCCACTGTTCCTCTTGCACTTGTAGCTTTAATAACATGATTTTATTGGCTATATGTATATATATATATAAACAGATTGGTATGCATATACATAGATACCACTATGCATATACACAGATATAAAACCATGAATTCTCACTCATTCTTTGATGGGGAAACAATTTTCAAGAATCTATTTTCACCCAAAACAGGCATGTTATTACTGGAAAACAGTCCCAAATGTGATTTGAATACTTCCATCATAAAGCTAAATTTTGTTTCCAGTGGAATATAAATGTAGTTTTCACTAGATTAGATCCAATTATATATCTATAACAATCTCCATGATACTTAAGACATTTTTATTTCATCATGAAAATTTTGCATAATATGGTCTTCTCATCCAAGCCTCAAATTCTGTTTTCATCTCTTCCACTGATTTACTATTTTATGATAGAGAAGCCCTTTAATCTCCCTGAACTTCAGTTTGCTCATTTGAAGTAGATGAGGAGACAAGTGTGATCTAATTGATGTTTATAAAGCTCTTTGAGACCTTGTAATGAAAAATGAGTCAGAAGTGATAAATATTCTTAAAGGTATACTTACTTTCTTTGCCTCAGTTTGTGCAAAAAATCTACGTGTTATTGCTAAACTTAGCATTATCTGTTTTATTCGTACTTTTTTCATAGTCAGAATTCTTAAAAATGTTACAGCATTATGTATTTTCATACTTGAATCACCATTTTCCTTCCAAAAATATAAAATATTGTGGGCATGATACAGTTCTGAAAAGACTAATTTTTCATTTAGTATTTCCTGTAATTTCATGATGCTCTTATTAAATTCCAAAATCTGCAGTTCCATATGCAATGGCAGACTGCTGTAGACATATAGAAACCAAGCAGTATATGGCCTAAAGTGTTCAGTAGGGAAATGTATTCAAAATTTGGATGTTAGGGGACAATGCAGTAAGAATGAGTCTGATAATAACACAAACCAGCATCCTGTGATCCTGTATTCACAAGAATAAATGTTTATATATTAAAAAAACTAATATATGTAACAACATTTCCATGTAAAACAAAGTTTTTCTTTTCCTTAAAACAAGAGTAATAATCAGGTTTCAATGTGCAAATATGCTTGTATATATTTACAAAGAATAATTATTCAACGTAACAAATTGGTAGTGAATTAGAAATATCAGTTCAACTTTCCTTTGGATTTTTTTTATCTTCAGAAAAGCAGGGCAGGCATTGACATATTTTCAGTTTTGGTCTTTCCATTCTGGAAGGACAGGAAGTATTGGGCCTATTCTAGACGTATTTTGAATTCTGGAATACAATTTCTCCCATGATAACATAATTGCATGGTTGCAGAATACCACAGCTATTGGAGCTGATTCCAATGCTGTAACTTCAGAACTGACAGCTCAAGACCTGATCTCTTTTAATATGTGGTCCGGTCCGTAAAACTTCTTCCTTGGGGAAAAATATGTGAAGTTCTGTAGACATTCTTCAGACCCAGTGGGGGTCCTAACAAGCTGGGGGGGATGGACAAATTAACTCATTTTATGATCAGAGCTATTTCTTGGACTTCAAGCAGTAATTTGCTGTTAAGGAGCATGACACAAAAAATAGTGCCATCCACATCTCTATTGCTGTTTCCTTGCATTTTCTATTGTGCTGATGGGGGAAGCACTATCGCTCTCAGGAATTGAGGGAGATGACAAGTTGGAGAGGGTTATTAATTACCAGCTACTATTCATGGGTTTTCTGTTTAAATGTGCAGGAATATGAGATTTGGATGTGAAATCAAGCTCATATCTCCCAGGCAGCTGTGCTACACTAGAAATACATAATTTAGAGCACTTCTAACGTCAAGCTCTTGCATGCCATTTTAATGGCTCATTGACAAAATGATGTGGGGGGAAGAGCAAAAAAAACTTCTCCCAGAAAAGAATGAGAAAGAGAGATCATTCCTCTATTGATAACGTTGTACAGGGATGCTGTTTTAGAAAAAAAAAAGTAAAGAAGGTGGAAATTACAAGTTATAGGTATTAAGTAAAAAAAAGTAAGACACTATAGTTACCTTGGTAGGTGTCAGCTGTATTTTGTAGCACATAAACCCATCCTGACATTTAGTTCCAGAGAAGGCTGGAAAAAGTCAGCAGTAGTTGCTCACCTGCTTACAAATCTGAGCTACCACTGGCAAAGAAAATCTCTCTATATTATTTCTGTGACAACTGAAATAATTTTCATGCCTTCCCCACTACAATTTCAATGGGTAGGAAATAGTTTTCATATTGCAAATCTTCACATTTTGCTTAGAAAAGGTCCTACCAGGGACAGCATGTGAAGCATTACAGTTTACATTTTGGGAAAGAAGCCAGATCCTCAGGGAGAAGTGATAGACCTTCACTCTCATCAAGATTCTTCCCCAAACACAGGAGAACAGATATGCTGCTTTGAAGAGCCATGGCTAAAAGTTAAAAGCAGGCCACCACAAAGGGTCAAAAACCCAATGTGCAGAGGCCAAACTCTTGCTGCTACTGAAAGTAGTTATGACTTTATCAAGGCACAAGGTATCAGCAGAGTTGGCATAAAAACAAAAGGTTTCTCATGTTGTGAAAGATTATAAAGATTAGACTTTACTGTGAAGCCTCCCTGTGTAGCACTGTGGAAAAACCCAAACAACTCCCTTAAAATTCAATTTTANTTTTTTTTTTTTTTTTTTTTTTTTTTCTAATTTGACTAATATCTGGAGCTCAATACTATTATTTCATTAGTGATAGCAGCTTCAGAATCCCCAGAAAGACCAGTTCTTTACCTCTTTTGAATACTGTTTCTTTGCAAGCAGATAAGTCAGTTAGTGACACAGTACATTCATTTAAGCCTAAATTTACGCTTTTCAATGGCCAAAATAACTCACAAGGAACATCAGAATTCATATCCATATGCAGTTTTTCTTGCATTCATTAACTGAAAAACATAATTGCCTCTGTGCAAAAGGAGGTCATGATAATTTTTTTTTTCCCAAAACCTGAAGGTCTCAGAAACTAAATACCTATTGGTTGCCCATATTGGTTCATTGCTTTCTCTACATGTATGTAAGGTTGGAGAGTTGCTTTCATATTCCTAACAAGGTGGAAAAAATAGACAATTTTTGAAGTCTGGTGATGATAACTGGTGATGGTTTGTGCATTGGTGTGAAAAATAAATACTGACATCTACAAGCTTTTTTTTTTTTTTTTTT
>PYHW01010334.1:6549128-6562538 GCA_013186435.1 Turdus rufiventris
CGCTAAATACTTAGCAAAGTATGAAAAAAATACAATAAAACTACCGATTTAGACTTAAATGGAGCACAATTTTACCTTTTCAGCCAAGGATATGAAAAATACATAAGCAAAAAAAAGCATATTAAGAATGAAAACAATTTTTCTACCTAAAATTAGCAGCTGGAGAGTTAGAACTTGGCTTAGTATTAGCAAATTGTTTATTGGTTGTAACACTAGTGATAGTCCCAGAGCAACAACTGTAATCAGAGATCTGTTTGCAAAGCTAATTCATTCAATTTATTAATTTCTTCCTCTTCTCATAAAAAATAAAAGCTTTCTCTATCACTGCTCCTAAGTCTTAACTCACATAAAAATGTGATTGTGGGGACAAAAATTCCCAACAAATAACATAGATTTTTAGGCTGGGTAAATTTCATTAAAAAACTTACAGCTGACAAATATTTGCAAGTCTGAAGGGACTTAAGAATATTATTCCATTATAAGTTCACCAGAGAATTACTAGAGGAAAAATGTGAAAAGCAATTTCATAACACAAAAACAATCAGGTAGCAGAGAAAGCATAAGTATTTCCACGTTCTGTATCCACTCTGACCTTATCACAGTTTTTACTGCTTGTATGGTCAGGGATTCATAAGTACAGCCTTTACAAGAGCTGGTATGTCATCAGAAGACATTATCTGGAAATAACTGTCCGACAGGCAGGAAGGGAAAAGAAAGTCAGCAGCAGGGAACTGGATTAAGGCCAATGGCACAAATAATGAACAAAGGGTATCCCATGCACAGGCATCAAGCAGCTTTTAACTTGTCAAGTGAGTTGTGAAGGCATCCTTACAAATGTGCGTGACACATTTATCTAAATCCAAAATGCATAGCTGTACCGTGTCTTGCAGTGAAACAAGAAACCATAGCACTTTCCCCTGCAGACTTACCCACATTTGACTGCTTCCAGGCTGGAAAGCAGAAGCTGTAGATGTCCAGCTTCCCTAATCCCCAGCCTCTAGTAAACAAAGCCAAGGGCAGAATGATGGCATGTGGGCTGGTGAGGGAGGCACTGTGTGCCGACTGATTTGCTTGAAATATTGGCTTCAAGTCTTCTCACCTGGTTGGCAGCAAAGACCAAGTTTTATCTTCACTGAAAGTATGAGCGTGTTTTCAGATAATGCTTCTGATAAATCCTTTTCTCTTTGTATTTGCACAAACAAGATCTTTAAGCAAGCCTGTAGCACCATTGGAGCTCACCAAAATCTCTTCTAGCTCAGTAGTTAAGGTGAGGCAGGCAGAGGGGCAGTTCAGTGTGATACCTGACCCAGGTTTCATATGTATAACTATATACACTGCAGACCTATATTTGTGTTCACAATATGTTTGAATACATGTAACCTTCAAAGTTAGGGTGCAGCTTTTTGGTATTTTGCAGATCAATGTCTGCATTCTATGGCCAAGACAAGTCTGTCAGATGAAAGGAGGAATAATTCACAGCCTTTTAGCTGGTTTTACAGGGGATTTCTTACTTCCATTTGAATGTCTAGTGATTGGTGAACAAGCCTCTGCAGCTCAGCAGAGAATCCTCAAGTGGCTTCTGGTATTATTTTGATGGTATTAAGACAATGGTGCATAGCATATGTTGAGTTTTTTTCTCTGAATCTTATTTTTTTCCTTCTGAAGGTATGTTCATGCTTTCTAAATTGGAATAAGTCTTTTAACTTGGAGTAGAAAGTGTCAAAAGGAATCTCTTTAATTTTTTCAGCTTTGAAACTAAGTGCATTAAATGGAATTGTAATATTTTTCTGTGATTGAAGATTTGGGATTACGCATTTTTCTTTCAGAAAGCAAAATGCTTTTCATCAAAGACATTTTCACAGTTGTGAAATTAAACACAATGTGATATTAAACAGAATTGGACTATTTGCTTGAAGTAATTCAAAACTATTTGCAGATTTGACTGCATAAAAACATTCAATAACAGAACAAGAGATGGTCAGCAACATCTTTTTGTAAATAAATATGTAAGACAGCATTCTATTTATCTAGGATAAAAGAATTATGTGACTTGAAATAAAAAAAAAGGTAAATGTGTTTAATTAATTAAAAGAAAGGGTATAAAACAAACTAAAAAAATCACTTTAATCAACATTCCTAATAATACAGTGATATAAATATAAGGGAAGATACATATTCTCTCCTCACAGCTGTGGGTAACATTTTCACAAGGTAAGACATACAAAGGGCTGTAAAGTGGAAATGGTGTGTCTAGGTTCAAATTTATGATCTTGAAAATATATATTTAACTGATTGTAGGAATGCCAAATCACATAGACGTGTTAGCACTTGAAATGAGCATTCCTCAGGTACCTTTGCATTCCCGGTATAGATTATATTTTATGTGCCAGAACTGCTTTAAATCTCCCAATCAAAATCTTGAAAGCAATTGTTACTCCAATTTAGGCCGCTGTACACTTATATTAGACAACCAGCACTACAGAGGGCACAGAAGTGGCTGTCATTTCCTTTTAAAACCCAGCAACAGGAGGAGAAAACCAGGGAGGCTACCCTTTTACAATAACTTTATCCACACTGTAGCCAAAGTGAAAATATAGACATGACTGTGAAAACATTAAAGATAACATTTTAGTGGGTGAAGGAAGGAAAGTTAGGAGTTAAAATTTAAGGAAATAATTATTTAAGAAATTATTATTTTCTTGCATTCTTTAAAATAAATAGGTGTCCTTCAGCAATGGATTGGAGTCAAGGTATCCATAACCTGGGGAAATTTCCTTGCTCTCTAAAGCATCAGTTCAACCCAGAGGAGCTCAAGCTGCTCCTGTCCAGGTTATTATTTGGTGCTTAAATTCCCCTCCTGGTTGCAGGATGTGTAGCTCTGACACCCCTAGAGGGCTGAAGCTCTAGTATCTGCATCCATATCCCTCAGTCTGAGAATCTGAATCATCAGAATTAACTGCAGTAAGCTTCTTCATCTGGCTGTAGATTTTAATTAAAATTCTAGACTGAGTGTATTGTCTTGCTGAGATCATATTTTACATATTGGGAATTCCAAATGAGTTGTTGCTTCCCAGCCCATCTGTGAACGATAAAGTGGTTTACGTGGGAACCAGGTGCTACTTTTAAACATATGTTACAGCTTAGATTTAAGCATATTACAAACTTTATCTTCCAAACCAAAGGTGTCCAGATTTTCATGCCACTGTCTCAGGTGAAAAGGACCAATCTGAGACATAAATGATTTAAATTCTATCTGAGTATCAGGTTAGAAAGAATTAGGCAGTCTGAGTGTCAACCTGCATGATAAAGGACATTTTTTACAGCTTAAAATTTCATCATGCAAGAGAAATATTTCTCCTTTTGAATAATTTTCTGGATTATTTTTCCAAAATTTTGTCTCTGGCAACAGCAAAAATAGAAAATATATAAATGCTTTCTTATTGATATATTCCTGAATTGGCAGCATATTTAAAGAAAGAGGTGGGAATTGTAAAGAGAGTTTAGACAGCAGTAAAATATCTGAAATTCTTCTCACCTGTGAACTTAAAACCCAGAACAAATTGTGTACAACTCTTTCCCCCTATTGTGAGAAAAAAAGGAAAAATAGTAAAGAAGAATGTATGTTAATTTTTTAACCACATTTATCCCATTTGTGAGTACGTGTTGGCTAAGTCTAGAAAGAGCACCCTGATCCAACCCTATGCTTGGGAGGCTACTGTCAGGTATATTACTTTGCTTATTGTGTTTAAAATTGATTTCATGGAGGGCTGAGTAGTCTCCTGCTTCTAAAAAAGATTAACCTTCTTCATTAGAAGTGACACAATCCATAATTATTTGGAATATTTTAACTGTAGCATTATGATATTTATGTGACAACATTTCATAAAAAGGAGGCATAATACAATCTATACAAATGGCCAGACAATGTTTCTTTTCTACAGTAAACTGCAGCTCATGCTCATGACAGAGAAAATGAATATACAAATGAAGGTTTTGTTTCCCAGCAACTGTACAATAAATACTTCCCTGGCAATGTTAAGTGTCAGCAGACACACATTTTCTATAAAATTATTGTTTCATTTTTACAGAAGACAAATTCTCCTCTAAGTTTTTGTAAAATTGTCACAGTGTGTCTGCTTGCTTCCTTTTTTGATGCTGTTTTATCTTGCATACATTAGTGAAAGATGCAAATGATATTAATAAAAGATTGAGGCATCACTGTAATTGTGTAAGCTTACAGCATGTTCTTTCTCTCTCCTTCTCTATACACATCCCACACACATACATGTATATACAAAGATAAAGATGTTATAAACATAAGATAAAAGCAAGATACAAGCATGTATAAACAGGGTACTGGTAACAATTCCTAGAAGCACTGCTTGTATCTGTATAGATATGCCATAAAACTGAGTCTGCTTTCAGGTTTCAAGTGCATTAAATTTATGTCCACGCTATGTGTCTTACTGTCAGAAGGGTAGATATTTTTCTGTTGATCACAATAACTTTGTGTCAGGTTGAATGCACCATGATACACCTTCCTGATTAAGTCAGCTTTGTCTTCACCATGAAGTGACCAAAAAAAAAAAATATTCCATGTCTGCAAAACTGCATTCCCCTTCAAAAAACAAGCAAAACAGTTTTTAGGTGTGGTCAAATAAGGTTCAGCATTTTATTTTCTTTATTTGCTATGCTAAATATGTTTTCATTATGATCTTGGATATGATTTGTAATATCTCAATAAGTGAGAGCACGCTGTCTTTCTAGGAGACACTTGGAAAGTCCATGAGTACAGGAAGCTCCAGTTTTGCCTGGCTGTTGTCAGCAGGTGCATTTGCCAATGAAGCAAGAATGAGTAATGAGTTGCCATTAAATATCATAGGTTTGGACTAGTGTCCAAAGAGAGGTTTTAGGAAAGGGATAGCTTTTGCATTGTTAAGACTGAGCAAAGATGATGGGGACTAATGGCAAAATAATTTGTTTATTAAAATTTGGCTTCTAAAAGTTATGTGCAAGCAAGTAATTGAGTGGGAGATGTTTCTGGTCTGGTCTGACTCTTGGCACCTTTTTACCTACATATGGTATGATTAGCAAAAGAGGACTGTATGCCAGCATTCCTGGAGAGCTTGAAGCGAGTTTGAGGTTTTGTGTTTGGACACAGATCATATACAGGTCTTTATGATGGGTTAAGTTTTCTCCAAGCAAAATGCTGCAATTGCTAGAGACAACCAGGAATTCATTAGATGAGTACACTAGTAATATCTTTCAAACCAGATTCTCTTCCCCTCTCTGCCCATTCCTCCTAATCATCATTAGGATAGAATCATAGAACAGTTTGGGCAGGAGGGGACCTTTAAGACCATTCAGTTTCAATCTCCCTTCAATGGACCAGGTTGCTCAAAACCTGTTCCACCCAGGCCACTTCAAGGATCAGGCACCCACTACTTCCCTGGGCAACCCATTCCAACACTTCACTACCTTCCCAGTAAAGAATTTCTTCCTAATATCTAAGCTAAGCCCACCCTCTTCCAGTTTAAAGCCCTTACCTTAAAGTAATTATGTTGAAACAGACATAACTGGCATCACCACCAGTCCTTTATCAAAAACTTTACACGCCTTCTCTCAGGCAAATCCACACAGCACTGACTCTTCTCCTCTGCAAGTTTCCTTCTTCCTTCTGCATGACTGGCTAACCCTAAGCCGTCCCTTACCCAGCCACCTGATCCTATCTGCCTCTCACACAAAACTTACCTTATCTGTCCCTCGCATAACCACATGTCCCTTCCTCAAAGCACAGCCAGCAGACTCCATCCCAAACTACAGCACACTCTGAACCTCAAACTCTAACTGCAACTTATGGCTACGAACCCCTCTTTTATAACACCCAACCTCACTGAGCAGCCAAGGCTGTTTCCATGTCTTGGTAATTAGTACAGCTGGAATTCATTGGGAAAGATTGCCTCCTGCACTCTGCTTACAACCTATCTCCCCACATTCCACCATGTCCTATCACTATGTGCCTCCTCTGGCTTGCTTTTAGGCTCCCTTTTGGCACTGAAACGCTGCTATAAAATCTCTCTGGAACCTTCTTTTCTCCTGGCTGAACAACTCCAACACTTTTAGCTCATCTTCACAGGAGAGTTGCTCCAGTCCTGCTATCATCTTTGCAAAATCATTTATTCATTTGCTATTCTCCAGATCTACCAGGAAGATGATGTGTAACCTGTCCCTATTTTTTTTTAATTTAGATTTTAATTATCCTGGGCCTCATCTTGTTCTTAAAAGGCCAATTATATGAACTAAAAACCAAACAATAAAAATGCATTCTCCAATAGTCTGAAAGCTTTGATGTCATATTTGAAAGGTGATGTAGAACAGGAGAGATGCCTAGGACTGGGGAAAGACTGTCATTCTAGTCGCCAAAAAGGGCAAGAAGTAGGGCCCAGGATCAATGACCTGGGTGAAGGGACAAAATGTATCCTCAGCAAGTTTGCTGAGGATAAAAAATGGGGAGGAGTGGCTGCCATAAAGGCGGTGCTTCCATTTATTGCGACCTGAACAGACTGGAGATTTGAACAGAAAAGAATTTTATCTACCTCAGCAAACAAAAATAAAGGGTTCTACACCTGGAGAAGAATAATCCCAAGTACTGGAGATTTGAACAGAAAAGAATTTTATCTACCTCAGCAAACAAAAATAAAGTGTTCTACACCTGGAGAAGAATAATTCCAAGTACCAGTGCAGGCTGGGGGTTGACCTGTTGCGAAGAATCTCTGCTGAGTAGGACCTGCAGGTTCTGGTGGACTAGTAGTCCATGAGCCAGCAGTGTGTCCTGGTAGCCAAGAAGGCCAATGGTACTCAAAGATGCATCAGGAAGAGCACTGCCAGCGGATCAATGTGCTCCACTAAGCACTGGTGAGGTCACATCTGGCGTACTGTGTCCAGTTCTGGGCTATCCAGTACAGCAGAGACATGAAGCTCCTGCAGTGAATCCAGCAAAATGCTGCAAAATTGATTAAGAGACTGGAGCATCTCTCTTGTGCCTGCTCAGCCTCGAGAAGAAATTACTTGGTGGGGAATTTCTCTCTCTCTACAAATATCTGAAGGAAGGGTGCCAAGAGGATGGAGCCAGGCTCTTTCTGGTAGTGCCAAGAAACAGGACAAGCGGCAGCAGGCAGAAATGGGAACAGAACAAGTTCAGGTTGATTATGAGGAAGAACTTCTTTAGTGTAAGGGTAATTGAGCACTGGAAAAGGCTACCATTCTCAGGAGGTATTCAAAATACTCCTGGACACAATCTAGTGCAACCTGTTCTGGGTAAACCTGCTTGAGCATGGGCATAGGACTAGATGATCTCCAGAGGTCCCTTCCAACCCCAAACATTCTGTGATTTTATGATTTAATCTTGACTGACAAACAGGTACTTATGTGATAGAAGTGACTACTTGCTCTAGGCTGGTAACACAGAAGGATGAAATATTAAGTACGATTCAACTAAATTTTCTGAAGAGTGAATTTACATTTATCTCCAGACTTTTTGTTTTGTTTAAGGTATTTTTTTAACATATAGTATTAATTTTCCAATGAGATTCAAAATTAGAAAATATATCCATGACTTTGGAACATGAACAATCTTTTCAAAATCTACTGACTTCAGTAAGTTTTAGGCCAGAGATCTCAATGAAACAATGGGAGAAGACCAGTGAATAAAGATGCTTCAGAACTGGGCAAGGAAATTCTGTTCTAACAGTGAAAGATATTTTTCATGCCAAGATCTCTCACTTTTTTTCCACATATATATTTGCAACCAGAAGCAGAATAAAAGACATTTATACACATTCCCAAGTATTGCCCATCTATCAAACATAAATGAAATGCAGGAATTCTAACAGTGCTTTTCGAGATAAAAGCCTAGAAGTGGTGTATTACAACATGGAAACGTTAATCTGAAGTTGTTTTCAATATACCAACCTATAGGTTGGATATAGAATCAGACCCACAAGGGAAATAAAGAAGACTTGAAAAATAGATTACAAGTATTACTACTATTCCACAGGAAAAGATAAACATAGTAATATTTTATAACTGTCTTCATGACCTATCTTTAAACAACCACAATACACATATCCCCAGCATGTGGCTATGTTGTTGCATCATTTTGTGGTGTTTTTCTTGTAGGAATAGCAAGCTGGAATGTCAGAAACTAGAATTTTTAATACAGTCACATCAGCAGCAGTTACTCTTTCTGATTAGAAATATGTGTACAGAGGAGTAGGTAATTTAACAAATCAAAGACCTGTATAAGAAATGTTTGCACATATAGCACTATTTGAATCACATAAAGAAATAAAATTGTGCAACAACTTTCTGAGATCAAGACTTAGTAAGTCCTAATTTGATCAGCAATTTGAAGGAAAAAGAAGTTCTAAAATTCTGACCTTATAGCAGCTTAAAAAAAACAATCACTATTGTAAGAGGTACAATAAACAAGTGCCATAATTTATTTTCCTGTGGAAACAGTTATTGTGTGAATTGTTTGTAGTATTCATTATCTAAATAAAGATCCATAAACAACTTTAAAAAAAAAAAAGTTGTGAATTTTTAGTATGTGTATTTAGGTTGCTATCAGCACATTGTATTTCTTCTCAGCACATTGTATTTCTTCCTATTTGATATGTCAGTGGCTTTTGTAGGGTATTGGGTTTCCATGGACAGGTTTTGGTAGCAGGGGGCAGCTATGGTGGTGGCTTCTGTGAGGAGCTGCCAGAAGCTTCCCAAGTCCAACAAAGCCAAGGCCAGCTGGCTCCAGGATGGACTCACCACTGGCCAAGGCTAAGACATTTAGGAATTGTGGTAATGCTTCTCTGATACCACATTTCAGAAGAAATTAAAAAAAAAAACAAAACAAAAAACCACTCCCCCCAAAAAAAGAAAATCTGTTATGCAGATCTTACTGCAACCAGAGAAGAGCAGAGGGAGGACATGTGAGAAGCACAACCCTGCAGACACCAAGGTCAGATGTCTCCTTCCAAGAGGAAGAGGAGAAGGTGCTCCAGGTTCTGGAGCTGAGATACCCCTGCAAGTCATGGTGCAGACCATGGTGAGGCAGCTGTGCCTCTGCAGCCCATGCAGAACCACAGGGATGCAGAGGTTCACCTGCAGTCTGTGTAAGAGATTCACACTGGAAGGGGTGGATGCCCGAGAGGAGGTTGTGAAGCCATGGTGGGAAGTGTGGGTTATAAAACCAAGCAGGTTATCACAAACATTTATCATCCCAGAAAATGCAATGCTGTTAAGAAGTCTTTGTTTCCTTCCTTGCTTAAAAGTTTGAGTAATTCTTTACACTGGTAAATTATTGTATTTTAAAATACAATTACCATGAAGCCAATGTATTACAAGTCATAAATCTGAAGATTAAATTCTCCTACCCAAGAAGTGAAATGATTAATATTAAATGATTTCAATGTTCCATGATGGAATACCATTTCAATCATATTTCTGTAAGTTCTAATACAATAAAAAAGCAGAACTAATTTCTTCTGTCTTCATATATGTTTGGTAGAAACTAAATTTATCAAAGATACCACTAATTTTAATGAGATTTCAGATGGAGAGTATTATTAGAAACAGTGCTTTTGTTCCTGCACATACCTTTGAAAAAACAGACAATGATGAATGCTATTTAGCTATTTAGACTCCTTTATTGTTCATTTGATATTTTATTGTTCCACAGATTTTATGTACAAGGTTAATTTGTTATAAACACTGGAGTGCCTTGTACAGATTCATTTGGGGTTGTCCACTTGTGCAGAAGTGCCTGTGCTTGCATAGGGGCTGGACTGCCAACATTTGAATCAGGATATGTGAGAACATTGCTTATTCATTTTCAACAAAGATATTAAGACAAATTTTCCTTATTCAGCAATATTAAAATTGAATGTCATGTTATACTCATGATATTATTGGGCATGAAGCATTTTGGTAAACAGCTGGCATAATCCTGGATTGCACATCTGGTAGGTGTGGATGGAACTCATTAGAATAAGTCTCCCATAAATAATGTGCCAAAGCTTTGATATTGCAAGTGCTTATGCCTGATGGCAGTCATTTACTGTTTGCCAGTTCAAATGTACTTCCAGTGTTGGAATTCATCCACAGTAGTACTTTAAATATTGAGAATGAGCTCACTACATTTTGGAGGTGAAAGTTGAAGAAAGGGAACCATATACTCATTTCCTGTGAGCTGTAGCAGCTCTGGGGTAGTGAGCAGAAGCACTTTACTTAGCAGTTGAAATTGTTGCCTGCTTTTTTCACTTTTAGCCAGCTTAGCACTATTTTAGGGCATTTAATTATGGGGCATATCATTCTGGAGAAGTGACCTTGAATAGAGATATCCTCTTAGACAAAAGCCTGAAACAAGAGAGGATGGACTTACGTGTTATCATAGAACAATACAAGATAGATCTGGAAAGAACCTTGAGAAGTCGCCTCCACTATCTTTCTGCTCCAAATGTACTTACCCCATTCCCAGTGGGTGCTCAACTAATCTTTTAGTACATTAATCATTTATCATTAATTCCAGCCCAACATCATCAACAGAAAGTAGCATGCATATCTCCCTTGTGTCCCTTACCCCACACACAGAGAAATGTTTGATATTTTTTCTCTTGATAGGGCATGTAAGCAAATGATTATTATCCTTTCTGTTTGCAGACGCAAGAGAAGTGTTGAGCTGAAGTACTGACAAGAGATTGAAATATTTAAATCTTCCCATGATTCCAGTGAAAAAATAACACAGTATAATAATTCAGATATTTTTATTTGTGATTCAGAGCTTAGCCTCATATAAACACTGCTCAAAAGGAAGCCTCTTTCTCTCCAGACATTTTATTATAGCATATTCTTACTATTTTGATTTTATTTTAAACTTGTCTTTTTTGAAAAAAAAGTTCTCTTTTACTGCCACAAGTATATAAAAACTGATTTCCAAGTACTATTAAATGTCTCTTATATTTGCCCTGACAATCACAAAAGTCTTACAGAATTCAGGACTTGGTTGTCAGTATGGACATTTTAAAGAAAAAAAGCTTAATTGAAATGCATAACAATATAGAAAAAGGTTTGGATATCACTGGATGGTGTTTACAGAGCCCTGGAGGTTGTTTAGTAACAACATCACAAAGAGATTTAGCCTCATAGGTGATTTTGGCACTTCCAAAAATTTAATTTCAGAGGAAAATCTTGAGAGAAAAATGTTGGCCTTTAAATGAAATACTTAAATTAGATTTTAGCTGAATCATAATCAATGATCAAGACCTTGCCCAGCTGATTTCTCTCCCTAAATAGATTGCACATTATATATTTCTCTGCAGACTAATTTCTTTTTATGCTTTTATGCCCTATTGAACCATAATTGATCAGGATATCTTCACCTGTGTAAGTGAACTGTAAAACATTAAAATTTCAGCCTTCATTACACTTTAAAAACACATACGAGTAGCCAAATTTTTGGGAGTTTTTTTTGTGGTTTGTTTTTTTTTTTTGGTTTTTTTTTTTTTTTTTGTTTTTTTTTTTTTTTGCTTCTTGTTGTTGCATTTTTGTTGTTGTTGATACAGATTTTGCATATATTTTCTTCTTAAATTTCTCACTTTTGTATCACAGTCCTTATCAGTATTACCTGGGATCAGAACTGACATAAAAGGAAAACATTCATTTAGCAAGATGAGAGCAGAAAAAAGCATGTTCACCAACACAAACAAATTTTATTCATTGCTAATAATTGCCTCTTACTAAATGTGGCAAGACTGATGAATCAACTGAATTTTACTGGGACATAACAAAATTAATACACGAGTACAGGAAAAATGTCTGACTTAGAAAACAGGGGAACGCCAGAGCTCTGTGATATAGTATGCTTCTAAAAAGAGTTATCTATAACCCATTTGAGAGGAATGAGACAATGTTAATCACTTGACTTGTATCATTGGTTATTAAATGTCTTTAAAAGCATCTGGATTTCTTGTCATGGTGACAGGTTTCTATGTTATTATCTCCTCTGTTCACTCTATAGTAGAACAATAGAGAGGGAAAAAAAAGTAAGGAGTTTCTGAATTAATGGTATTAATTTCTCAGTCTCCGTCCACTTAAAGCTCAGCTGAAAGGGAAACACTCTTCTACACTCTTCTGAAATAAGATTTCAGGCTCAGAAAGACAGTGTGGAGCCAAAGCTTATATATATATGCCTGCTAATGTATCAGTAGTCTCTAGTTCCTTCCAATGAATGTTCTCATTTACAACTACTGATAGTTTCCCACTAAGACATTGCTGTTATTTAATAATCTGCAGTTAAAAAATAAGAATGATACTGCAGAGTCACAGTTTAAGTTTGCTACAAGCATTCAACATCAGCCTGAAGATACTGTCTGTGAAATGAAGACCACAACTTTAATTGATTTCCAACAAACCACGATTAGGCCAATGCCAAAATGTGCTTCAGAAAAACCAGGCCATCATACCTTGTCTTCATCTTTTTGAATCCTCTGCATGATCCTGAAAACCAAATTATGTGGCAAGTGTCGTGGCTACAGGAGAAAGAGTACCAGTATGGGTGTAGACAATCTATGTATTTCACATCCATCTACAATATTCCTGATAAACTGTTAATGGTGGGTAATTTGTAAGAGCTGTGAGCTCTGTGTAGTCTTCTCATCACCTGACAACTAAGGGAGGTCATCTCTGTCAATGGGCCATCCAGGACTCCCCAAAATATCCTATTGCTCAAAGGTTTATATAATTTCATTGTGAAAATCCCTGTCCTGGGAGAGATACTGAACATTCCTGCCTGGACTTTGGGGGTAGGTAACCTGGGGTTTGGGGACTTGGGACACCACCACCACTGGGCATCCAGAGGGGAACCCAAATTTCCACAGGAGCACCATATTCGACAAGACCACAAGCGCCACTTCAACAAGCAGTGCAATCACTGCTGAATTGGACTGGGACCACCATCCCTGACCAATAGGGACCAGGTTGTACTCTGACTTAGTCAGTTTAAGCCAATGTTTCTATATCACCTTTATAGTACAGTAATTTCACGATTATAACCCGCACCGAGTATAAGCCGCACTCCAGGGTGTTGGCAACTTTTTGTTCTTTTGTCCATACGTAAGCCACACCTGATTATAAGCTGCAGGTTACAATACAGGGTGTGATAAAAGGTATCTATTCTATCACCATCTGTTGAGGGTGGGGGCAGTGATCCTTATCTCTGCAGGAGACATTCTGCTGATGGGCCATTGTTCTTTATCTTTTCACAACTGCAGCCTTCTTCCAGCGAGTCATTTTCTGCTAATGGCCCATTGAGTCCCACTGTGGGACTGATAAAATTACTGCATCCCATTGGAAGTTGCT
>PYHW01010334.1:6562873-6585228 GCA_013186435.1 Turdus rufiventris
TCCTGCCTTTCTCAGCAGACACCTGTCCTCCAAAGTAAAACAGCAACTTTTCATTCTTTGTCCATATATAAGCCGCACCTGATTATAAACCTCACTTTGGGTTCAGACCAAAATTTTAGTCAAAATGGTGTGGCTTGTATTCTTGAAATTACTGTAATTTTCTTATTGAATTGTAACTTTGACTTGAAATCTCTCACTAGGCATTTGTGTGGTGTTAATTTCCCCCTGCTGGTTTACCTTCAAACCAGTACAGGAAAGTCAGCGGTAGCTCAAACTGTAATCTGATTTTGAACACGCTTCTGCACTGGAAGATTTGTACAATAATGAGAGCAAGCACCTAGCATTTCACAAAATATAGAAACCCCTCAAACCTTGCTTGTATTTTTTTTTGCCTTTATTATTACAGACAATAATTGTCCATAAATTTCAGATAAAAGACACTTTGCATCAGCAAGTGTTGCAGGATGTTCTGATTTTGGTTTTGGTTTCAGGAAATAAAAACTGAGTTTTATTCTGTCGCACCTACTGAAATAAAGTGCACATGCATATTTTCAAAAAGACCTAAGAAAAATATGTTCATCTAGTTCAAGATGATACTCACAATAAAAGAAAATATTGAATGATTTCTATATGGACATCTCAGTCTTTTTGTTTTCTTTTTGTTGAACACATATATAAGTGAATATGAGGTTAATAAAAACCAGGCCAAAGGGAACACTGGATTACCTAGCCTTACTCATTTATAGAACATAAAATTTTGCCAAGTACAGAAGCCAACAGTCCTTGTTTGACTAAAACTGGCCTTGTATTCAGGAAAAGTAGAGCTTTCAGAAAAGCATCCTGTCTTGATTTGAAGATGTTGAGAGACAGAGAATTAATTTCTTTGCTAGGCTTTTCCATTCATTAATCAGGCCCACTTGTTTTTAAAAAAGTGCTCCATTGCTAATCTGAAATCTGGCTTCTTGCAACCATAAATCTTGTTATGCCTTTCTTTACTAGATTTTAGAATCCTCAGTACCCTTTTTCTTCCATCTATAATGACAATGGTAAGTTTAAAGGCATTAAAAAAAAAAAGTCAACACATGAAAATCTTTACATCTCTCACTCTAAAACATTTATTCCAGCCTGCAGATAATTTCTATGGATTTAACTACCTCATCTTCTCATCTCTAAACCTCCTTTCAAGGTTACTGAAACTTTACAAATTTTTCTAATAACTGCCTTACCACAGTTGTATGTAGCTATTGACCCTTAGGCAGCTGCATCTTCTATTTTTTTTTTTATATATCAGTAAAAAAGATCCTCTAAGAAATATTAGTCCATTCACCAGTTTAGTGTTTTGGCATTATGCAACACAAAACTCAAATCCCTATGAAATTTTCCTAAGCAAATAAGTAGAAAATATCAGAATAGTCACAAAAATCCACCTTATTACTTGCAGAAATATATTTAGAAGCAAGGTTTAGTTCCTGCAGACTTTGTGAGGCAGAGCAAGAGCTTTAAGGAGAGGCTAGGCTCATGACTCCATGGCTGCCACATCTGCCTGGTTCAGTTATGCCTGCTCTGAGCTTGTGGTAGCTGCCAGAAGAACAAAAAGAGATAAATCCTTTGGGTTAAGTTCCCTACTTTTCTCAAAAATGTAGCTTCCCAGTCAGAGAGGTGATAAAAGATAAGGGAAAAAAAAAAAAAAAAAAAAAAAAGAGAGAGAGAACTTGGCTTTGCAGGAATTGAGTGCATATTTGTCTTGAAATAATTTAAGTAACACAATTATATTTTAGATACTTTTCAGTCTATTTCAGAGAATAGGATGGATAATCCAACAGATTTCATGACTGAGGGTCTTAGAACAAAGCATCGGCATTTATTACGAGGTCAGAGGAAAAAATTTCCTTTAAAGTTCTGACAGATCTTGAAACCTCAAGTGATAATTTCAGGAAGTTAACATTAAGATCTATTTTAAAAAAATTATTAAACCCCAGTATTCCTACTATCAAGGTACATAGATGCACCTCTGTAACCAATAGTTTGGGCTTCATGCAGCCTTGACCAGATTTGATCAGGTGACAAAGACAGAAGCTCTTTGTCATGTTTTAAAATTCTATAACAACTGAGTCCATTTAATAAAATGGAAAAAAAAAAAAACCCAACTCTTCAACCACTTCTGTCCCTCTTAAGTCCTGTTACAAATCTATGGTGAGGCACTAATGACATAATTCACAGCCACAAGTCTGCTGCAATAAACCAGACATGTCTTTACAGTGTGGCAATGCATAGCATCTCTCTTCTTATTAGCATCAGCTCTTTTTCTTGTTTCATCACAGGGAAAAAATCACCCCTGCTAAAGAACTGCTGTAAGACTCGAAAATAACTGACTTCAAACTGAGAGAAGCTTAGCACAGCTATTAGTGGCAGGCTCCCTTTTGACTCACTCGGTAAACCTGCTTTCTATACACCCCCAGGGTTCTGGTTCAAGGACTGGCTGAGTGCACACACAGCAAGTTCACTTACCAGATTTAATCTGTCAGATGCAAACAGCTGTCATATCCATCTGTGGGACATGCTGAAAGGGTGGAGAGATCAAAACCTGAGATTCCCTGTGAGTTTCTAGGATTAACAGTCCCTGAAGCACCAGTGATCTAAATGAACAAATCTAAGTGAGCACAGGGTGAACCCAGGTAATTTGACAGGTCTGAGATAGGCGTATGGCAGGAAATATTGGAGGGCAAGAGGAACATTTACGCTTTTTTCTCAAAAGTGAGTGTCAAATATGTTCATTTTCCTGTCGTGCTTTCTGTTCACCTTTACCAACTGGCCAGGCAGTTGTCTCGGTGTCACTGCTGTTGTGCTGTGTGTCCGTAGGAATGCTCCTTGGCAGCATTCCTTTGACCATCTCTGACATTTTTGTCATAAAGCATACCCAGTCCCTCCCTACCGTTGCTAAGCAAATTCATGCAGGACAGTGGAGACTAAGACTTATCCTTTCCCTCCTTTCCCTCATATCTGACTCCTGAGCTTTCAGCCCATCTTGTCAATATCTCAGCTTGCCTGAGTTGCTATCTTAGAAATTTTACTGTGGGGAAGAAGGTGTGCATGGACATTCATTAAGTATTTACATTCAGATGGACAAATGTTTGTTTAATTTTCCTGTCTTCAGATATGGTTGATTTATTGCAGAAAGCTTTGAAAAGTGAGTCATAGAACATTTTTTTTAAAGTTGTTGAAGATCTCAAGTCTGCAAAGTGATAATACTAAAGAGACAGTTTCCAATAATTAAAGATATAATGCTAGTTAAATTTGTATTTGGAGAGAAAGATCAACACAATTTGTTTGTATAGTTGAGTTGAAGTTTCTTTGCAACTACTGAAGACATTTTAATTACATTCATTGCAAAAGGTGAGAAATACATATACCCTGTCTTATTTGAGACAGTTGTCTCATATGCTTATGCAAAGGAAAAATATACTAGAAGAATTTACTTCACATTTGAAAACAAAAGATTTTAAAGAGGTAACACTTTTTTAATGCATCTAAGAAACTAGATATCACATTATGAACACAGTCCCAATCATATCATTCTTTGTAAAGGCAAGAAGCATACTCGGACTTAAATGCAGGNAAAAAAAACAAGGTCAAACGCTTCAACTGAGTAACTTCTAATAAATCAAAGCCATAATATTTTAATCTTCAAGTATGCACTGTTAGTTATTTGCAATCTTAATCAGTCTTTCTTTTAAAGAACTTTTGAAAGTTTTGAACAATGACACAAAATTAGTGCTGTGATGAGCAGTTCCCCAGAGTTTTGAGTTTTGTTCAGAAAGTCCTTCAAAACTTGCCAACTAATTAGAGTTCCTAAGCAAGCAGCATTCTTTTGTGGATAGTAATTGGAATGTCAGTCACAAAAAGCAAGGGTATTATGTTATAAGCAAAATCAGGTTAGCTTTAAACAGGGTAAGGCAGGCATCTCTAACAGTTTAACATCACATTAAAGAAGCAATCGTGAGCTTACAGTCATGAATATGGGCAGTTTTGCACTCATCTAATGCTTCAACCAGTTTGAAACTAGTAATTGAATATGGACTTGATCTTACTATAGCTAACACTTCTGACGTAGTCTTGAATTCTTCTCCTTGGTCTACCACTGGGATTTGAGAAATAACTGCTTTTCTCTGTGAATCTCCATGCTTTTCTACTCTAGAACCAATATGTTATGTTATAAACTATGATAGAATATTCTCAGAACAACTAAGGGGAAAAATAAGATTTTATAGCACAAGGAACAAACACAATTGGGTCTGACCCATGTTCTGTGCATAAATTTCAACCTGTCACTGGTTAGCACCCTATCTGATCTGCCTTCTTGCTTTAATTAAGCCTTGTTGACAATAACATAAAGTGCTCTTTAAATATTCGAGGCCTTTTAGACAGTTTAATTTCTCCAGTGTATAGAACATGTCCAATGTATAAAGCAATCCCATCTCAGCCAAAAGATATTAAAAAAGATTATGAAACCCCTATATGACTACAATGAGTTCTGAATCTGTAAAACCATGTTAGCAATACATGAGGTCATATGTAGCCTGTGCTTTCTATACATTCATGTTGCAGCCTGGCAAAGGAGTCATAAAAAGCAAATACAGCAAATATAACACGTGTCAAGCAAGAATCTTGCTCATTTTCATTGGCTTGATATCCAAGATTTCCTTCTCTTCTCTCATCTGCTCTCAACCAATGTAAACAAAAGGACAGACTAATATTTACGTTCCTCAGAGGATCAAACAGACGAAACAAAACCTTCCAACCACCCTTCTGCAGTCATTTTATAGAGCACAACAGATGTCCAAAACAGCTGACAAGACAGGAAAATGTTAACACTAAGACTGCAACAAGTCCGGTAGAATTTTGCTGGTCACAGGCTGCTCAGCAAGCGAGTTCAGGGAGTTAACAGCAAAACTGCTGCATATATTTAAACCTTGTGCTGTAGGTCATGTAAACATTCCTTTCATGGAAACTGTGCTGGGAATGCAGAAACTGTCTGACCCTGCTGTGTCTTCCCTATAAGGTTTATCATAATGCTGTGACATAACTACATGCTGTATCTGTCAAAAAGATGGCATCTTGCTGTTTAAGAAAACCAAGTTTGTGTTTATCAGTGGAATCTGGAGAAAAGCAATAACACAGTCCTGTGCCTTTGGAAACATTTCCATTGATCTTGACATTTTTTAAAACAAATTGTGATTTGAAAGTGAATGTAAACACTAAGAGGGTAAGTGCTTTTTTCTAATGGTAATAAAAGCAGTATGGAATTGAACAGGCATACATGCTCATGAGGAGCTTAAATCTCAAAGTTCTCAGATGGAGTACTAGTGCTTCCATAGACATTCAGGAAAATAAATAGTAACATTTAATTGTATGTATCATTTCTTTGCCTTTCTCATATTGTTCAGAGGCAGGGAATTTGGATATTATACTACAGCATTCTAATAATTTCATGCCAGTCTTAAAGCAATATGTCATTGTCAGACACTTTATCTGTCACTTGCACTCTTGCCTGTAGACAGCAGTAGCCTTCTGGGAGATTCCATGGTGACATTTTTTTTTTCCAGGCTGCAGCAGGTGTGAAGTCACCACAATTCTATTAGCTCCACTGTGGCAATGAAAGAACATTATTATAATAGAATTGGATGTCTACTCATTGCTAGGGAAGCAACTTGCTCCAGGACTTGCCCTTTTTCTATGTAAGGCCACACTTTCCTGCCAGCTCTTTTTCAGAAGAGGCCTCAAAAATGAAGACATCAAACACTCAGCTGGAATCCAACTGCATTCCACCCTGCCATCCTCACAGACCGGACCTGAAAAGCCTGTCTTCTCTTATTTCAGTCTTGACAAAAGCAGGACAATGGGTGGCTATTGGTAAAGTCTTTTTCTTGCAGTTAAGAGCCAAAAGCATTATCCCAGGAATCTCTATTCACATGAAGATAATGCACAGTCACTCTCTCCTTGTTTAGATTACAGCTCAGCCTATCTCAGACCACCTCTTATTTTCTTTCTTGCTTTTTAATCCTTGGCTTTACATACTGAGCCATCCAACAACCGAACAAACTAAATAGGAAAATAATTGTGGTAAGTCTAAGAGCACCGAAGCCTTAGAGAAAGATGCCTTGCCTTTTCCGCCTCAGCCCCTAAGCGATATTGGTGGGAAGGAACTTCCAAACAGACATAAGACCACTGAATGATCTTCTGGAGCCTAGAAGGGGTCAATGTATTCTGTGGAGGATCATCTATCCTTCAAGAGTAAATGGGGTTGATCACAAATCTTCTAAGCACTCAGCCTCTAAATGGGGTCTCTTGCACACAAGTCTGCATTTACACGAGGTTATTACTATAGCAAAATCCTTCTGTATTGTTTAAGAATTCCAGCTCCTAATGGGGTTTTTTTGTTTGTTTGTGGTTGGGGGTTTTGCTATTTTCTTATTTGTTTTAGTAAGAAAAAAGAAAATGTTAGGAGCTTCAGAAGAAAGCATTTCTTTTGCTGACAATCTCTCTAAAAGGGTAAAAAATAAGACATGATTATGGCTGAGGAGAGATTACTTGAAGAAAATCTTTCTTCTTTAGCAAAAATGTAAACTATGTGGAGTGTACATGAAAGAGAATTCTTATTTAGATATATCTTCATATCTTTAAATTAAATATTTTATTTTGTAATGTTTTCCTTTACTGATTCTCCTCTTCTTCTTCCAGTCCCATCCTGTCACCAATAACAGAAATGAATAAATACTAAAAGGCTTGAAGTTTCATGTCGTATAACAGTTTGGATCTTACTCCAAGAAACAAATCCTGAGAGATTTATTTCCTTCCTCTGCCCTATTCTCTGTGTTTCCAAGCCTTATGCATTGCTTTGACGGGTTTCTCTTTGACTGCCACATGGACTGGACTAAGTCCTGTCCTCTTATTCAAACCTGAAATTATCTAGGACCTGCAAATTTTCCAAAAGTGTCCTAACTCCACAAATCTGACAGACCCATCCAGAGAGTTATTGTTATACATCCCTTGGCTATGTACAAATATATATGCCAGATACCCTTGATTCAGATCACTGCTCAGCACAAACTGCTACAGTTGCACCCTACTACACATTCTTAGTTCAAAAACTGAGAAATTTCCCTAACAGCACTGTTAGAAATTGTTTCGATATTTGCTTCTCAAAACCCAAATATGTAGGAACACATTTCCTGTTTAGTATCTTATCACTCTGCTTATTTATGTTAAGATAGAGAAGATTGAAGAAGTGGCTTTTCTTTCCCACGGGAAGTTGTTCTAGTAAACTCTTTTTGAAGAATAATTACAGTGATTAACATAGTCAGCTTTGTTAAAGTCATGTCTCTCTAGGAGAGGAGAGTTTTCTCTTTGGAGATTTTTGTCAGGACACGAGGATTACAGTTGTCAGGAGTGATGTGCTTCTTGAAGAATAGCTATCCTGGATACAGACCATTTAATGTTTTAAAGGTATGAATGGAAGGCAAAATCCAAAACAAGATTTAGATCTCTCTGAGTCTGTTAAACCAACACTTATCCTGTTCAGGGAGTATATTTTTGCCTCACAAAATGCTCAGGCACTTAAGATTCTGCTACAAATCAGACCCTCAAGCATTTGCCTCTTATCTGATGTGAGTACCTAGGTGTTCCCCAGCTGCTTAAGCTGCCTAAGATCTACAAGTTCTTTAGCCTTGTGCCCAGCACAGGCTCTGCGTTAGCAGGACTAACACACTCCTGTAATACAAAATGCAGCTGCAATGGTCAATTTCACCAAAAGGTCAAGTCCAGAGGAGAAAGCCTGTTGTCAGTGCAGGGATTCTGTTTACCTGTCCAGCAGCTGACAAGATCCTCTGGGATGCAAGAATACTTTAGATCCTTCCTTGGAACATGGGGTTACAAATTCTCAACTTTCACTCTCAAAACAGTGCAAAAACGACATTATAAAGAGTCACCAATATCCTATTTTACAGACATTCCAGGCCCAGCTTGTGTTTGACAGCTGTTTCACTTAAAGAATAAAGTAGTCCAAATATATTCCCCACCAGATCCTGTAGAGCCAGGTGGCTCCCCAGAGAACACCAGCCAGGACCTACTCCAGTCAGGAACAAGAAAGCTGATGGCCCCAGAACAGCCACAGCCATGGACACCAGCCATTTACCTGAGGTCAGGGTGGGGTGAGAATGGCCTGGCCTGAGGGGATGAAGATGGTGATGGTGAGGATGGTGATGATGGTGAAGGTGGTGACTGGCTCAGCAGGGCCTGTGACTGGGCAGGGGAAGGCTATAGGGAGCTGGAGACCAGTCCTACTGTGGCATATCAGGGCCAGGGGCTGACAGTCCAGGCTGGCTGAAATGAGCTCCTGGGTCATGAGTAGGATGGGACAGCCCTTGAGATGGGTGGGAAGGGACAGTCCCATTAGAGCCTTTGCCTTGCTGTACCTGCAGCACAGTGCATGCATAGATAAGACATGGCTTCTTCAGCTCAGGCTTTATCGATGAAGGAATATTTCTGGCAAATCTGAGAGTTTTCCCATCTCTATTGTAAAAGTCCTGGTTATGGGATGTAGAGCTAGCTATGTCCTCCCTGCTCTCTCCTGTGACTATTCCTTCCTTGACTGGAGAGTTTTAGTTGGCAGTGTGCAGGGTATGGCAAACTAGGTAGCATATGCTAAATTATCCTTCTGCAGCTGGTTTCATATCCCCAGGCCAAGCAGCATGGAATATTACAACTCCCTGCTTTCACCAAGAGTTTTCTCTGTATTTACCTATCAGGCAGTAGTTGTCACTCCTTTTCTCATACTGTTTTTCCATAAGAAGTACATGTTGGCCGATTCTGCTCAGGGGCATGATTTAAATGTCTGAGTTGAGACGAGATCTGCATTTTCAGAGGGGATTTTCAGTTTCCCACAGGTGTCTTATTGAGGGCTACAGGTACAGAAGAGTCCTGAAAGGACAGCGTTATAGATGTGGCTTTTTTGTCTCACTTGTTCGTTTCTCTGCTTAATGTATCATCAGCTGCATGTTTCACTTCTGGGTACCCAGCAACAATCCTAGAACATATAGGCAGCCTGAAATCCTAACTCAGTGCTTATTATTTGAAGTTTTTAACTGTTCCATGTCCAAGTACTTTTGGATAGTCAATATTCAGACCTGACAATGGATGGGTTATATTTTTCTGTTCATGTAACCGTCCCTCCATTTTTATTATAGTAATATTTTTACTGTTGACAGACAAGAGCAAAAAAAGCCTTATGGTTCTACTTGCTTATGAGCAAATTGAATTCATATTTCAAAATATTATAGAATAAGGAAAATCCTCTCAAATTTTAAAAATAGAAAGAAAAATCACCATGGGACATCATAGACTATGAGTATGTTATTAGGAAAAACACAAAAACAGAAAAGGAGAACATAGTTGAATAAAAAAGACTCAAAACTGGGGTTCCAGATTCCATCCTGGGTGTCCATTAAGTGATTTACTGTCTTAGGGTCCTAATTCTACAATAAATGTGGCTTATTGCACTAAAACAGATGCTCAACATTGGACTAACATTTTACAGTATTTTTAGTTCTATCTTTGGAAATCAAATCCCTGTAGCCCTGGCTGAATATTGAAAGACATTTTTTATTGATGTATGAATGCCTACAATTGCTCCCTTTCGTTTGGTGCTTTTTAATCTTTGCACTATGTTAACCATGGTAATTAACAGACACTTTAGGTGATCTGTTTTCCTCAGATTTGTATCAATCAGAGACACAACATACAAGCAAGGTATGCAACAAAACAGTAAGCCACCAAATATTTCCAATTGAGTGAATTTGTACTGGTAAAAACTGGTGGATTTTAAAAATGTCAATAATTTGCAAAATAAATTTTAAAATGTGAAAGATAAATGTGAGAAAACCTTGACAACTTTCTCACATTCTTCTTTTTTTCAGATACACAAAAGATGAAAATTCTACAAGAGATTTGAAAGTAAAGTTTGAATTAATTGCAACTGCTATCTGCCTTTTATTAATAAATGAAGTGTTTTGATTAATTTATTAAATTTGGCATAAGAAATATCTGACAGGCAATGCTATGAAGGATTTATAACTGAATAACCTCAGAAATTATGTGTATATCCTAAAGGCCACTGATTATTCTACTCTATCTCTCAACAGAGTCCCAAAGAAATGAATTTGAGGTCTTCATTCATAAAGATATGCCAGTGACCTTGCGAACAAAGGCACTGCTCCTTTCCAGTTCAGTTTCTTGTACTGGAACTATTTGGGATTTATTTCACCTGGTGGCATGAGCTAGACAGGCAGAGAATGGTGAAAAACACAACTTCCTACAACAGCCCTGAACAGTAGAAAGGTTACTTCAACTAGAAATACTCTTCCTCCTTCAACATCTGGGAGTGGTAGAATGATTCATGGCATGGGAGCCCCTTCACAGAGAAGGCAATCAGCTGTTTAAGCAATGCTATTCAAATCCTAGCAGCAGCTGGAATTAAAAGCCTTCAAATAACAATAGTTTGCTACAAATTATATTATTTATATAAAATTGTATATTCAAGAATATTTCTGGCCCCATCCTTCCAGGTTATTTTTCCCCATTGTTAATTTATCTACTTTCTTCTCCTGTTTATAGTTCTTCATTATTTTTCTCTTTAAAAAAAATAAAATTTATTAGGGCTTAGTTTATTCTCTCTGAGTTTAGGGTGGAAGAGACATTTGCATAATAATATTTAATATTTACCATTATAAAGGACATAAATATGGAAAGAAAGTAAAACTTAAAAGAAAATAAGTAGTAGAAATTTTTTAATTTTTCAAATAAATGCCAAGCCGCTGTTTTCTAACATAGTCTATTAATCTGGATACAACAAATCAAAGAAATAGGGCAATTTTAATGAAATTGCATGAGTATTAAAAAATTTTGGTGTTAGCATCTTCTTAACTTTTAATATTTCTTAATGATTTTTAATGATTTTTTAACATTACCTGAATTATGACTAACATCTGGATCTAAAGCCAACTAACATAGTAATTTAGTAACAGTATCAGACAAGAAACAGAAAGCTTCACTAAAGAAACTGCATAAGTAACCTACTCATCCATAGAAGTTCTATGGACATTTTCAGACTCCAATGGATCTAGTTCTGTCATAGGCAAAGAACCATTCAAAGCATTCAGGTAGATCTGGGCTATCTTTTGCAATTTCCAGTTTACCCTCCTTCAGATTAATGTCTACTAGGGTAACCAAATTATCTATTTAAATCAATGTAATCAAATAAGAGTGGCTGAATGACTGAGTTACCATCAAGTGTATGTGTAAAAAAGTTACTATACATATTTCCTTTTAGAAGAAAAAATTCTTAATGCATATATGCTTTTAGTAGGTGTTCATATGTCCCCATGATATTAATCTGTGAAGACTTTAGTATAAAGTGATGTAGCTTTAGAGTCCCTTTGTTTGAAGGTAATAATTTCTTTGTAATTATGGCATTGAAGACCACAGATCTACACCTAAAATGACAAAGATTGTGTGAAAAAAAAATTGTTAAATAAAGTATCTTCAGAAAAAGTACCAATATTTTCAGCAATAAACTATATTAATAATAGAATATTAATAACAATCTGTTTGAGAAGTTTGCTTTTAATTTGTTGCAATGGATTAGAAATCCATTTCCTCATATTATTTTTTAAATAAAAACCCTGAATTAATTTCAGAAACTGAATGAATTTTAACAGCATTAGCACTCAGAGTCCTAAAGTACCCATGAGAAATATATACTTGTTTAAGCAGTCAGAACGAAAATTGCATGTAAAATTAAAAGTAGACTTTTTTCTATTCATTGCAATTCCTCTTGGAAATGCAAATGCAATACTGTCATCACCTGAAGATCTGTTTCAAATTCACATTACTGCATATTCTTCATGTTTATATAGGGATTTTTAAAAAAGGTAGGAGTAACACCTTTCAGAATTTTCCTTGAATGCCACACTGGGATGAATGAGATTTACTTGGGCATGGGACATCTTTTGCAAACAATTTCTGCAGTACACTTTCGATGTAGTTTTTCACCATTTAACTGATTGCAAAAAATATGTGCTGCAGTTTGCAGAACTTTGTCATTTTCATAACATTTCTTGAAGCTCAGCCATCCTGTGATAAAAAAGCTGCTATGAGGCCAGAGGTGGCTGCAGCTCAATGTTCCCCACAGTTATTTGTGTAACGCACAGAAAACAAATGAGTATGCAGAATTATCTGCTTCATATACTTTTACATTTAAATACACATTTACATTTAAATTTATATTTTCACCTTCAGACACCTTCCTTTGTAATGAAGAGAATTAGATACAACCATGTTTTTCCACTAGTATTTGCTATCTAAATGTTAGTGGAAATTTAAGTCATAAATGTTGGAAGAAATTTTTAAAATTTTTCTTTTTTGAAGAGAAAATATTAACCACATACTTCCCAGGGATCTTACAGCGTCGACTAATGTAATTCTGCTATTATGAATAGAATTTTCTGTTTCAGATTCTGTTCTAACATTGAACAACATGGCCTCAGATGTTCAGCAGTAAAGCCTTTCAGACTGTGCCTCCTCACACAGCACATTTCCTATCCAAAACACATTTCTCTCTAGTACTCATTGTCTCTACTTTGATTTGGAAAGAAAACCTTGAAGGATGAATCTTCCTGGCCTGAAATCCCTTCCCCACCTTATAATTCCCAGTAATGTAGAAGGGATCAATTTGTTAAAGTTCAGCAAACCAGTTGCTGACTGAAAGAACTATCCACCCTTTCGTTAGTTAATATCATCAGGCATGTATAATACTTCTTTCCAACGTTACCTGAGGGTATTAAGCTCTCAATGACAAAGCCTGCACTTCTTGTTGCTATAAACTGACAATATCAGGCGCTCTGAATTAGTAAATATCACGTAAATGGTATTTATGTAAATTTTACATGCGTGCGCACACACACAGATAATAGCTAGGCAGCCGGTTTGCTGGTATGCATCACTGCTTATCATGCTGATTATAATCATCTCATTGCTACCTTATTCTTCCTCCATCTGTTTGTTGCATCCATCTGGTGTCTATCGTCTTATAATGAGATTGCAAGTTCTTTGTGGTAGGGAGAATTTCCTTGTTATTTGTTTGTATGCAGTTAGGAAGAATGGTTTGATGCTACTCAAAGTGTTATTGTGGTTTAGATGATGGCAATAAGAATGATCTAAATAATTTTTTTCCCCCACTCAGAACAGTTTGTAGGAAAGATTCAGGCAGTCATTTTAATATTGGTGTAGTAACATAACTAAGGATGAATTTATTTTAGAAAAGATTTATTTGAAAAACATATCTTAAAATAATTTTTCTCCTCTTTTCAAGTTCATGGACTTTCTAGAAAAAAGGAAAATTTAGTAAGCAAATAAAACATTTAAAATTCTTTGACTTCAGAGTCTGTGCAACAGATGTCTACTCAGATGATACAATGAAATTAATTATTTTTTCTTTTCTGCTAAATGTGTCTCTCAGGGGTCTGTGTTGGGACCAGTGTTATTTCCTATTTCCCGTCTTCATTAATGATCAGCAAATTTGCAGATGGCACCAAGTTTAGTGGTGCAATTGACAGACCTGAAGGACAGGATGCCATCCCAGGAGATCTGACAAGCTCAAGAAGTGGATCCATGGGAATCTTATGTTATATAACAAGACCAAGTGCAGGGTGTTCCACCTGGGTCGTAGCAACACCCAGTACCAGCACAGGCTGAGCAATAAACAGATCAGAGCAGCCCTGCTGAGAAACACCTGGGACTGCTGGAGGATAAGAGGCTGGACATGACCTGGCAATGTGCACTCACAGCCCAGAAAGCCAAATGTGTCCTGAGCTGCATCCAAAGCATTGTGGCCAGCAGGGAGAGGGAGGGGATTCTGACCTCTGCCCTGCTCTGTGAGACCCCACCTGGAGGGCTGTGTCCAATCCTGTGGTCCACAACATAGGAAAGACATTGATTTGTTGGAGTGAGTCCAGAGGAGGACATCAAGCTGATTAGAGGGAGGGATTACCACTCCTATGAGGAAAGGCTAAGAGAATTGGGATTTTTCAGCCTGGAGAAGCCTTCACGGTTACCTGATTTCAGCCTCCCAATGTACCTGAAAGGAACCTATAAGAAAGATGGAGAGAGGTTTTTTACAAAAGCATTTAGTGAGAGGATGGAGAGAATAGCTTTAAACAGAAAGAGAGCACATTTAGATAGTTATAAGGAAGACATTCTTTATTGTGTGGGGAGTGAGGCTCTGAAACAGATTGACCAGAGAAGTTGTGGAGTCCCATCCCTGAGAGTGTTCAAGGCCAGGCTGGATGGGGCTTTGAGCAATCTGGTGTAGTGGAATGTGTCCCTGCCTATGGCAAGGAGATTGGAGCTAGATGATCTCTACCATGGCTGT
Organism: Turdus rufiventris; assembly: GCA_013186435.1. Taxonomy (NCBI): domain Eukaryota; kingdom Metazoa; phylum Chordata; class Aves; order Passeriformes; family Turdidae; genus Turdus; species Turdus rufiventris. The sequence continues at coordinate 6,577,356 of PYHW01010334.1, forward strand.
TAGCTTGGAAGACAGTTTCCAATCTGAGCCATTCTATGAATCTATGAGTTAAAGAGAAGCTGAAAAAAATTTATAATGTTGGTTAAAACAACAGTTTAGTAAGGATAACCTTTTATATTATGATGATTTTATTCTGTTATGATGAAATGAAAAAGTGAGCTTTGACTTAAGGACATCTTGAAGAAAAATTTTTTTTAGTCTGGAAAATTTTTGCTTCATTTATTTTCTTTAAACCTGTATGGTTTTAACTGCAATTGTGGCAGTCACTGCAAAGAAGTAAAGCTCATAAGAATTGGATTTTTCTTTCCTCCACTTCCCAAATTCTCCACCCTTGCGCTTTCTTAAACACGAAATATAGTGAATGAGAATCAAGTCAGGCAGAATTAACTATTGCCCTGAAAACACCCCTGAAGCAAGGGGAGGACAGGTAACTCACAATTTCCATGTAACTTCTTGCTTCAGTCCAGTCATAGTTTCCACATGTTTTGCTGTATCAAACTAACATGTAGATTATTTCCCCTTTAAATTTTGTTTTCCCACCCCAAGTGGTACATGAGGATTAAAAATCAACACTATGTAAATGCCAGAAGGACTGCATTTTAAAACCACACAGCAAACTTAATCCTTGTAGGTTATCAAATGACAAAGACTTTTAAACTTTTAAACAGCATTATGAATAAGCTGTTTCAGACTTCTCAAACTTTTCATTTCATTTTAGAATTAATTGTTCACTGGCAAAAGGACATTTTTCTCATGTTAGAGTAGCTGTCTACTTCTGATACTGATTAATTTTTTAGGAAATCTGAAACTCCTGTATAATTAGTAGATAAGAACCTATTACAGTAATTTCACGACTATAAGGCACACCCTTTTGACTAAAATTTCAGCCCAAATCCGGAAGTACGCCTTATAGGTGCACCTTATATAATGTACAAAGTTGTGACATTTGCAAACCCAGAAGTGGGAACCACAGTGGGGGGGTGGTACCGCGGGAGCACCGAGTCGCGAGGGGAGCAGGCAAGCATGGCCGGCAGGAGCCGCACAGGGAAGGAGAGACCAGCCACTGCTACCAGCACAGCGCGAGCAGTGCGGAGGAGCAGGCAAGGTGCAACTGGCACTGCCAACACGGCACAGGCAGTGCGTAGAAAGAGGAACCAGGCAGCCACAGAAGCCACGAGCCGCGCTCACTCCGAGTCAAACCAGACCGTGGGCAGCCCCGAGCTGCCCCAGACCGCGGGCAGCCCCGAACAGCCGCGAGTCGCAGCTGCCCTGAGCTGCACCTCGCCAGCCAGCACCGAGGGTGGGCAGGAGTGCCGGGGCCTGTGGCACGGGGAGGGCGCCTGGGGCTGCATTTAAAGGCTACGCCAATGTGTAAAAAATGTTTGCAAATTGAGCACGTGCCAGTAAACCCTGTGATTGCGCAATTCCGTTACTATTTCGTTACTTTGTTGCGTGCGGTGCAGCTCCTCGCTGCACGAAAAAAGTGCACCTTATAGTCCAGTGCACCTTATATGATGTACAAAGTTGCGAAATTTGCCAGCTCCCGGAGGTACGTCTTATAGTCCGGTGTACCTTTTTGTCGTGAAATTACTGTAATTTCCATTTGTATTGTATTCATTAGCTCATGAAATAAAACCTTGCATTTTTATTTTTTATCTTTCATTATTTATTTAAGAGATCAAGAGTTTGACTTTAAAAATATCAATTTAAATGTATAAAAAATAATCTCTGAAAGTAAAAATTTCAGCTATCATACCTGATATTTTTTTCTTAAAAATAGAAATTTGTGGTGGAGGGGTGGGTGGATGGATAGATAGATAGATAGATAGATAGATAGATAGATGGATGGAATGGAGAGATACAGATTTTCCATGCACCTTTGCTGTTACATAGATCTGAACTTTTAAGATCTTGATCTCTAAAAATCCCCATTATTTTATCTATTATTACCTTACTACAGAAATGAGAAGTATCTGGAAAACGCGCTCAGTGTGGCAAAATGTCCATGGATATAATGCCTACACCAAGGACCAAATTCTTACAAGAGAATAGGCTTTGGCATTGGCTTTTCACATGGCTGTTACATTGACCCAGCCTGGTGCTGAGCTAACAAGAAATTCAAAGTGTGGTTGGGGAAACTGAAGCCCACATGAGGAGTGTAAGAGAGAGAGAGACAGACTGCATGTGTACAGGTGTGTGTGCACGATTTGCACACAGGTGGTACAGCTCCTGAGAGGGAGGAAAACAGGAAGGGGTGGGGCAAGGGAGCCATTCTTTGCTGTCCCATCAGGAATAATTCATGATTTTACTCACTAAAACTACCTGTTCCAGCACAGCATCAATGTCAAAAATAAGTCTGTGTTCTGCAGATGACGAATGACAGAGCTGACTGCCCCATTGTGCTGGGTATGAGCAGGGACAGCTCAGCCAAGACGTCCTCACTGCTTGAGTGACACTTTTGACACTTGTTGTTGGCCTGTTCTATGTCAAAGGGAGATTATCACACTTGAAAGAGTGACCAAATTGCCCTTCACCTTTAAGGAAACTCCATTTTGGCTAAGTTAAAGCCTTTTCCTTCTGTACTGGTTCTTGCAATACAAAATTACAATACGGCAGCAGGACCTCTAAAGTATTGAGGGTGGTCAGTTGTGGCAGAGGAGGCTGCAGTAGGTGGAAACAGCAAGAGGAAATCAGAGGAGGTGTAATCTATGTGAAGCTGGTTACTATTTAGACAGGTTTACAAGGAGATCTGAAGAGATACTGGTGGCTTGAGCAGAGGGGGAGTGAATTTTCAGGGGGCTGAAGTAGACTGAGGCGTATACTGCAGTTGTGCTTTTCCCTGTTCTCATATCTCTAATAAATTTCTTGGATTTTTGAGCTCTTTTTTGATTTTTTAAAGAGTATTTTTATAGAGAGTTGTTCCTATAAAAAAACAAAACAAACAAAACAACAAAAAAACCACCAACAACAAAAAACCAATCATAAACATTTACTTAAATATGACTGAATTTTGTTTCCTTGTTTTTTTCCTAAGTGAAGTTTGAGTGAATGTTACATTTTAATCTGTGTACTTACAGCTTGCCTTTGATCTTCCATAAAGGTTACAAAATAGAACAAAAACGAGTCAATGGGATTAAAATATGCATCCCTGTGTGTGAACTAATATGCTGTTCTGGCATTGATCTTTGTCTATAGTTTCTGTCTCTTTCACACAGGACTAACAGTTAAGAAAGCAAAATTTTAAATGTATATAAATGCATTCTGTACACAAACTAGTACAAAAATGCAATCAATATTTGGTTCTCCTGGTAATGTGGGTTGCTCCTGGAAGAAAATCATACTGAGAGGAATTGCACTTTAATTTCTGCCTTTGTGAGTGTGTTCAAACAAACATCCACCACATACTAACGTGTGCTGCTAACCCTAAGCTGGTAAACGTCCTATGGCTCATAACTATGTTATTACAATTCATAAAATTGGAGTTAATAGCTTCCATGAAGTTTGACCATCTGCTAATTCATTCAGCCATGGTTACATTAAAGAGCAAGTTTATTTTTACTTTGAAATCTAAAATACCCTTTGACCACAGCGAGATTGAAAGGGTGAGATTTAACAGGATATTCAGGTATGATAACTGATGTTTCAAACAAAAATTGTTTTCAGACATTTAAATTCAGGCAGCTCTTCGCAGAAACATGTTAGAACTTCACCAGTAAGATTCCTTAATCATATACATAATTTCTTTTATTTTTATTACTGTTGTTAAGGAATGAATCAGAATAAAAGGAGAAAACTGTTCTTAAATTTATCACTACAACCAAGGTAGCTGATACACAAGAATTTAATTTACAGTGAAAGGAAACATTTAATTTGCAAAATAATAATCATTATTTGTTTGATATTTATGACTATTGTGTTTAATCATACATTTTGCTTAATGAAGTCTACTATTCATGGGAAGTTGAGAACTGCATTAAAAGAATTGTATGAATTAATAGAACTGTAAAATCTCAAGCACTTTTTTGTGTGTTTTTAATCAGTAAGAGCAGAAGTCTCACTGAAAAAAAAAAAAAAGACAATAAATAGAAAACCTTGACTTTCACCAGCATTTTGATACACATTTTCACATGACCTCTTCAGCATATAGCTACAAACTAAGGAGTTCTACAAACAACGCAAACTAAGGAGAGATGTACAGGAGTAAAGCAGGAGTATAAACATGAGTGCAAATGAGAAGAAGACATTTGAATCTGAATGGTCAGTTAATGATTCAATTAGTTTTTCACTATGTTAAACTATGATAATCCTTCTCTACTAGGCCTCCATACTGAAGACTGTTGAAAGAAAGAATGTAAAGTATCTTCAGAAAATTCTAAGAAAAAAGAGTATATCTTCTTGTAAACCACTGCTGCTTTCCAACAAAATGCTCCTTACAAACAATAATGTGGATGCCAGACAGATATTTTACTGAGTCCAAGATTTTGAACAGGCTTGGTCTGAATAAAAGCTATCAATCTGAAGTGATTCCCTCAGTTACTCAAGCTGATTGAAGTGCAAGCCTGGCTTCAGGATTGGTGATAACCTAGTAAATCATACATACTGTGACTTATCACTTTATCCTTTCTTATTCTGATCACTTGATATTTATCTTTCCCCTAGGTACTTTATTTTTCCATTTTCCATTCTTTCTCCCCTCCTCAACTTGGAAGTTTCCTTAATACCTTCTCAATTTCTCAATATTGCACAGATATGGAAATAGAGCTTTCAAAACTGAATGTACATTTATACATATCTGTATGTACAGATATGTGTACATGAGTATTTTACCATATGAAGGCTCTGTAAAGATGGCATTCTAGTTTGTGGTTTCTGAAGGGCAGATGTGCAGATAGGTGACTGAGACTGCTTATTACGACTGGTGCTAGTGCATACAGAGGACTGATTAAAATACACAATAATTGACATTTGGCAACAGGGCAGCACAAAACTCCCAGCCCTTTGTGTTGTGCTGAAATTAAGCAGTGGTTACATGGAGTCAAATAACTGCTAAGTAATGACTTACATTAATGGATTATTTTTAAATCTTGAGAAGTTATCTGATTACTTCAGAGGCTAACAAATAAAGTTGTTTACTCAACTACTTTTCTTGGCAGTCCTGTCATTCCCAACCACAGCATGAATGATTATTAATGAATGATATTATGGTAGCCATGGTGTTCAGTATGGCCTCAGTCTCACTACATAATTTGAATGCCTCATGCAAACAGTTAGACACTTGTGATCTATTGCTTCTATGAGAAAGTAATCATGAGCAGACAATTGATTACCATTTTTGGGTCCCATAATTTGTCTCAACCACTTTTGGTAGGAAACCAGGTGATGTCTACACATAATCTTTTCCAGCAAGGATAAATGTTTGTTCTGGTATAGTGTAAGTCTTCTGTAGATTTCATGAGCTCCTCAAATTAACCTGAATGAGAATTTATTCTGATAAGAGTTAGATTAAAATCATAATATCTTCCTCATTCATATTTCCTACACAATGGATTTTAAACTGACTTATGTTAATTGCCTGCAAGGTTCCTATATAACCCAGGGATGGAAAAGAAAAGGGGGGTGCAAATTTCCTCATTTAGGGCATGGACTGAGCAGGCAGAGATATGGGAGCTTCAGTCCCTCTCACCTCCCGTGTGGATGAACTGGCTTTCCTCCTGTTGAACCTTGCACACAGACACAGGTTTCCATAGCACAGCGTTTCACCTGACATGGCCATGTTTGCCTCATAGGCCCATCCTCCTTCTCTCCCATCAGTTTTGCCTTGGGCTATTGCAACAAAATCTGACTCTGCTTTAGATGGGAGAGTCACACAAGCCACACAAAATGTCTGTTAATGTTTCTAAATTATAATGAAAATATTTTTCACCTATAAATCATATATGCCCAGTATATATATATGAAGGGATGGAAAGTAAACTAGAACAAGAACATTGTAAATAAATTACGATGAAGCTAATATTGGAACAAAGCACTATGCAACCCTCTTTTTAACACTTAAAAAACATAATAAGAGATGTGTGTGGGTGTTCTGCATTGGCTTGGATTTAGCATTTCAAAAATTCCAAATGTTGGTTAAAGCTATAATTATGTTTCAAAATACTTTTTTTTAACATGATGCTTTGTGGTTTTGATACCATGTATCAAACATCCTCAATTAAATAAAAAATGTGTTATGCAATTGCTATTATTATGAAAGCTGCTGGGTACGTTCCAGTACCCTCTGTAGGAAGAAACACTTTTCTTTAAAACAATAAACACAACTTGTCAATTCCTTCAACTTTACAAGTTAATGACATGCATTTTTTTCTTAAGAAGAAAATTTTGTTTTTAACCACTGAAGTGACATATTTTTTAAAATTAATCAATGCAATAAATGCAACTCATTGCATTATGGCAAAATTGCTAAAATCTAAGATTAATTCTGGCTTTTACTTAATTTTGTTATCTGACTCATGGCTTTTTTTTTTTTTTTTTCAATTTTGAGTTAGCAAATTTTTCTTCAAATAAGACAGAACATTTCTGATTAGGGATGATTGCAAGCCCTTAAGTCAATTCAGAGATGATGAATATAGTCTTTAAATTTCCCAGTGATGAGAAAGACCTCAGTTCCTCTCCTCCTAGTTTTGGTTTGTGTGTGTGTGAAAGGAACATTGCTACAGATGAGCAAAACGCATATGCAGTTATATATGCAGGCCTACATTTGAAAACTTTATAAACCTGCTTAAAAGAAAAATATATTTAATTATATATTGAAGAAGTAATATAGAAATAAATATATGTGTGCTAAAGACTTAAAAAAACCCAAAAAACAAACAACAAATCAAACCACAAAAGCAAGGGAATGCTAGGCAGCAGAAGGAAGTCAGAAAGTACAGGATAGCAAATTTTACCTAGTTCCAGGGCCCTGATTTTTGGAAGACACCAGAAATCTGCAACACAAATAGCCTGTTTCATACCTAAATTATGCAGCAAAGTTTTTTCTGGTGCCTTGGTTGTTCAAATATTAATGTGTGGTAGCACTTTTCAGGCACAAAGACCCACTATCTCACTGAGTAAAAAAACAAAACAAAACAAACCAACCAACCAACCAAACAAACAAGCAATCACAACCCCCCCCACATACACACACACAAAAAAATCGTTTCTGAAAACATTTTAAAATTAAAACCTCAGTTTTGTGCTGATAATAACTTCAGTCTATTCCCTAATATGCTTGTGCTATATTATGCAATAAAACAACTACAACAACAAATAAAGAGAGTATATGAAAATACCAACTAGCTATTTCAGAAGGTCATCTGTGACATTGTTTCAGCCTAATTTAAAAATACCAAATGAGATCATAGAAACCAAGCATTCTTTTCTACCCTTCTCTTTCCTTATTATTCATTTGTCTAATATAATTTGCAGCAATGGTTTACATGCAAATTGCAGATTTAAAGTGTTACAAAATAAAACTCAAGCCTTTTCTTTTCTCAATGCCTTTTGGTGCATTATAGCATAGATAATTTAGACTCAAGCTGTTCTAAGTGCATACAATTATATTTGATTTAGGTCAGTCACCCTACTACAGGCCAACTAATACTTTCATTTTAAATCCAAGTAGAATTTTTCCAGTACTAAACCTTTCAGAATGTGTAGAATATAACCCTTATGGATAGAGTTCATAGATATCTTGGCTATATGTATTCTCCTTAAATGTGTCAAGTTTCAGTATTTACTTCTAGAATGATTCTATTACTAAGATTCTTTCTTTCTTCTTCCCTTCCCTTCCCTTCCCTTCCCTTCCCTTCCCTTCCCTTCCCTTCCCTTCCCT
>PYHW01010334.1:6595187-6667940 GCA_013186435.1 Turdus rufiventris
ATTTTTTCACTGTATGTTTATTCTGAAAGTTTTCTGCCTTTGACATGCAACATTCTTATTAAAAGGAAGAGATGTTTTTATATTCTTTAAAATTTTCCCTCTCCTTTCAAAAGCTGGAAAACAGTACTCATCATACTGAATTAGACGGCATTTTCAGCAGTGGGAAATAGAAATAAAACAACAACACAGAAAAAAATAAGCCTCTGAAAATGTCAGGAAGGTTTTATTGATAACCACTTGAGATAAGCTGCATTTTAAATATGGTCCTGAAAAGCTGGAAAGACCTCAACAGAATCATAATAAAGTACAATTGAAAATGTGAATAAACCACATTACAGTGAGATAAACTACCTACTTTACCTATCACAACTAAGTCTATGAGGTAATTCAAAATGTTCAATGTGTCTGTGGGAAGAACAGGTTCCCTTCACATTTACTCTTTATTATTACCAATTTTACTGTAAAGGAAAAGAAAATCATATTGTGGGAAATTGATAAAAGTGTTTAAGTGTTTGTCTTTGGTTGCTCGTGTTTGTTTGATTTTGTTTGTTTGTTTGTGGATTGGTTTTGGTCTTTTTTATGTATTTATTTATTTTAAAGTTCTCATCATGAATTAAAAAGCTTATCCAGGATGTATAGAATTCCCCATTCCTATCTTAAATAAAGGTTTGATAATCTTTGTTTGACATCTGTGAAAAATACGGCCTGACTTAAATGGAAGGTCATCCTAAGTGATCATAATTCTCATGATTATTTCCTGTTTTGAAAATGGTTACACTTATGAATCCATGAGTGATGTAGATTAATCATCAATTTCCTTACCCCAAAGGCATATTAAAAACATATTTTACTACATCATTTCATTACACATAAGCATTTAAATCTATGTACATATACATATAGATATACACACTGTATACATATCACTTTATGCAAATGTAAAAATATGATACATTGTTATTATGTCAAAGTTCAGTTCTGAAAAACCTCTCCTGGATCTTAATATGACTATCCAAATAGGAGCTCTCTCATGCCCAAACAGTTATCAAGAATGCATCCTATGCCCCTCTGAGACCTGTTGTAAGCTTTTCCATTAACTTTAACAGCGACTACATAAAACCTTAATTTAACTTTAAATTTGACATATCCAAGKMATCTGTTAGACTATGAAAATATTCTCCTATCTTAAGTGATTCATATTAAAAATGAGTGTTCCAAATTTATTTGCATCTTTTTCAGTCTACATTTAAATACATATAGGTATATTTGTTCCTCAGAATATGAGATTCTAGAAATTTACAGTAAATTATTTGTGGTTTTTGTTATTTTCCAAAAGAAAAATAGTCTCAGAAAATATTTTCCTGGCTTATGCTGTGCAACTAAAAGATCTGCATTCCACATAAAGGAGCCTCAATTCTGCACTAAAATCTTGTTTGTAGTTACTTTCTTTAAGAAGGGGAACAGGTGTGTTGGTGGTCCACTTACCATTACGCAAGAGACTTTTTGTTACGGTGTTAGCCTAAGCCCAGAGCAACTGTAGTAAAAGTTACTAAATCCATGTATCATTAAAGCAATTGTATGGAAGGATCTTGGTTTGTTTTTAATTCCTGATTTGGAGTGTTAGATAGTTATCTTTTTATGGGTAGTTACAGATCAATAAGTAAATGTGATTAAATGTGTGTCCTCTTCACAGAATATGGGCATCTTATTAAAGGTGATAATTGGGCTGAGTAATATCTGTTTCTTCATTCTACTGGCTATTTTACTCATGCAGTGCTTAATACATTAATTTCTAAGTACCTTAGCAAAACAGATATTTTCAAATAGGAAAACCAAAACAAATCAAAACAAAAGCCCTGGTGTAACTTTAGGCATGAATGTTTTGCGCATTTTAAACCCAAAGTTTAAAATCAAACAATTGGATTTTAATATCACAACCAGAAGCATCTTCTTCCTGGTAGCACCTGTGCAGAACAGAACAGAAATCTACCTTCAACAAAGAGTCTGTGAAAGGTTATTTCTATGAACAGCACAGATCATATTTATTTGCTTGTTTTACTTCTTGGATGGAGATCAGCATCCTGGTAAATTGAACTATCTATTTTAGATAACACAGTAGTGGGGACAATGTAGAGGTGGAATCCATGGGGAATTACCATCTATTGCTATCTCTTCTCTACCTCTGTCTCAGAAAGGCATTATGTCTTTATTATGTCCCTGGAAAACTTTTTTTCTAAGTGTCATTATGAGATTTGGCTAAAATGTCTTACTCATTTTGGAAAAAATATTGAAGATTTTTTTATCTGTAATCTTAAATGAGACCAAATGTCCAAATCTTTAAGAAAATAGATGTTCAAAAACTGTCCACACAAATTAACGGCACTTGTTCTTTCAAGAGCTAAAACTTTTAAAATAATTAATAATTTTACTTTTAAAAATCAGTTTAATTAATTAATTATTTGCCTTTTGGAAAGTATTCAAACAGAAAACAAAATTATCTTTTGCAATCAAAAAATCAAACAAAATAAATTTGTCAAAACTACACTTGTAAACAATTTTGCTGTTAGAAGACATGCATTTTCTGCCAGCAAATGCTAGGTCTTGTGCAAAGGTTTTGATTACTTTCATTAAAATTTGTATTTTAGTGACAAATGATGCTGACAAGTACTTTCATTAATCTGTGTGATTAATAAGCAGTAGAACTGAACCTAATATTTTCTAAATTAAGAATTCAAGTGATTAAGCAACAATTGTGTGCATTTGGTAGCAGACCTCAGATAGAAGCAAGATGGTGTAAGGGTTTCAAAATCTGATGAATTCTTGTTTGTTAGAACCAAATGCCAATAGCAAGGATTCCAGTACCATACAACTTAAGCAGTTACCTTCCAGAATTTAAAGAAGGAACTGAATTAAATAAGAAGCAGACTAAGTACTTTCAAAGTCTGATATATATTACTTTTGGTTTTAAGACAAAAGGGTCCAAAGATCCAGAACTGTGCTGCCAGTGCCCAGTAACAACTAAATTTTCCTAGTTGAAAAGGCTTTCAGACCTAGAGCAAGATTAATCATCACAGATGAGAAAGAAATGGCACAATATTAGAAACTGGTATTTCAAGAAAAGTCTTAGATATAAGTACGATGAGGATTTGCTAGATATTTAAATTTTTCCTATATAATTTGCATTTCAGGGTGTTTTTCATATGTTCAGAATAGAAGAATTCCCATGAGGAGCCAAGAATGCTGCTCTTGTACTAGGTGCAGGACAGTTCATGTCTAACAGGATCCCAATTTCCTACCAGATGTCAAGTCTGAAGTTCACTTTTAAACTAACATACCTAGATTTGGTTGCCTTTAGATAGGTGTCCAAAGTAGAGGATATGTTATATCATATTCAAACAGTGAAACCTAGAGAACACTTAACCTCTATGTTACTGCAAAAGGCATGAGGCTCTCCTAGATTTATTTTCTATCTACCAGCCTTTTGTGAATGCCTTAAACACCCTGTGCCATTTTAATAGCAGAGAAAACCTATACATGGTCACCTGTGTCCATAACATATACAAAACCATAAAAATATAGGTATTTAAAGCTAAAGGAGATTTCTGCTCTGAATATGACACCAGTTCTCCAGGTACATCTAGCTCAAATTGGTATAGGAAAGCTTCCGGGCAAGAATCATTGCCACAGTCCTTTAAGAGGTACCTAAAAAGCCAATAATGTGGTGGAATAATTGCTTCTCTCTATCTAAATCTAGAATATATAATTCTTTCCATGGTATGTGTTCCCTGTCAATCACAGAGCTTAAACAATTTTAGTTCGCTGAAATGGTGGTGACTTAGTCCTAGTCTTAGAATTTGCAGTGATGGAAGAGCAACTGGAGACTGTATAGTAAAAAAATAATTGAAGACTTGGCAGTCATCTCCTTAAGAGGAGAGGTCCTGAAATGTCAGGTGACTGAAAGAAAGAAGTCCTAATTTCTCTTGGCCTAGTAATCTCAACCTGTGAGTGGTATGTACTGACAACAAGTGGCAATAAGACAGACGTAAGGGATGTTTTGCTATTTCAGTAATAGGGAAACACTGACAAAGGAAATAGTGGAAATTACTAAATTAGTATACACATAATGAAGAAATAACTAATCATATGCTCTCTTAAATCAGACCGTTTTGTTTCCCTTTCTTTTTCTCCCCTCTTTTCTTTTTCTTTTCCCTTTCCCTTCCTCTTTCAAGTAAAAACATCCTCCAAAGAAATGTATTGTTCTGCCATGTTTCTGGAAAACCAGAACAGAGAACTCCTAAGGATTTCAGCTCAACTATGGAATTCTGGTTGCTGCTGAAAATGCTTAGTAGATTTACTTGGTAAAACATGTGAAAGAGAATGGAAGGAAGGAAGAAAGAAACTGAGGAAAAAAAAATAAAAAGAGAGGACAGATATGATTCTCAGTTTCCTCATTGTTGCAATATCTGTCCCCTCAGATAACTGACTAACTTGTGGTAAGAAAAGAGCAAAAGCAAAAGCAAAGCCATCAACAAGACTAGGAAACTCAAAACAGCTGGCAGAAAACCAGGAGGGACTGTTAACTCTCCTCTTTGGTATGCTCCATTGCTTGTTTATTGATGCAGATGGGATAGAGTGAATATGGCTGCGAATTTAGTATAAAAAGTGAGAATTCAGGTTAATAACTCTCAATTCTAGAGAACAGCATAGCTGGTTATAGATTTTAACCATTCAAGATTTACTCTCTTCTATTTGAAAACCACAAGAGGACTTAGGTATTCCTCATTGTTTCGGTAGATTTGGTCCATATCCTTTAGCACTGAAATATTAATATTAAATCTGGAGATTGGTGTTTAATTTGATTTCATAGATCAGTTAGACAACCAAGGGAGCAGATAATTGGATAGCTGCAGTCTGCTCTACACTGTACAGGGTCTTTTACAAACCTGACAGTCCACTTATTTTTTGGATTTAGTGGTCGAATGATTTGCGATTTGCTGCAGAGAATAATTTTCAAATGCTGTAATAATTTCTTAGAGTCCTTTAAGTAGAGGGATCTGGTAACAAAGAAGCCATCATCTAATTTCATTTCTAATGTAATTGTGGGTGTTGATGACCATATAAAACCCCTCAGTGACACTGATCAGACCATCTCAAATGTCATTTCTCTAACATGTACTGATATGACTAACTTGAATACTTGGGTTCTCCAGTTGAATCCTGGAAACTGGACTATCAAACATCACTGTCTTTGGGATTCACTCCCTCTTGTGGCAATAAGTCACAACAATTGATGTGGTTTACACATTTTGCATCTTTGTTTATCAAACAGTTCCTACTAATGTTATTACCTGAGACAACAGTTACGCTAGCATTTAGTCTGACAGTTGTAAAGGCAAATGAAACATAATATTTCAATTATATTTTGTATCATTGTCTGTTCACACATAGTGTATACATATTGTTAATGTATATACAACAATAAACAGTCACATCACAAATATTTAAACACACTGACTCAGTCTGAAGCAGAACAAAACCAACCCCCAACAAATCTTTCCTAAAATATTTCTGACTACATTTAAAAAAACCCAACTTACTTTCAAAGGATTTCTTACTACTGCTGAACTGTCTTATCATTTCAGAGGCAGTCTGCTACAGATTCTTCATAGGAACATATGAGACTTTGTAATACTGGATGTGTTTTGCAGAGGTACTGCATGCACTGCTGAATAATGAAGTACTTAATATTCTGCAGAATGTCAAGCTTTTCAATTTATGACACCCAGATTACTTCAGCGTAGTGGATAAAGTTTTATTTTTTAGTAACTTGAAATTAAAAATGAATTGGACACTAGATCATGCTTTAAAATCACACTCTATTAAAAGAAAGTTTTAGATGAACTGTAAGGTTATCTGGAACATCCACTGGAATGGGCAGAAAAGTGGCCATATGCTAATGCAGAGGCTATGAGTATGTGGGGTCATAAGGGTAAAAGCAATTACATTTTTAAGCACAAAATTGTGAGGGGCTCGCAAGATTAGCTGCCTATGGTTAGTGTGCCAGGTGTAACCCAACTCATAAAAACCGAGACAAAAACCAAAGTATTTTGAGAACTTAATAATTTTCTAGCGAGAGCAGACTAGAAACTGGGTGCAGAATTTTAAGGAGACAAAAGAAGCTCACCTGTCCTCTCTGCCTACCCTGTCTTTTACCCAGTTCTTTTCCATATGGAAATAAAACACAACTGTGATCATATTGTGTACCATGCAGCAGGAATGGTAAGATCAGAGAAGTAAATTGTTCACACACAAAAGAATTTGCAGAGTGTGAACTATATATACAAAATGTAGGACACAAACAAAAAAAGGATGTAGTGTGACAATTCTGAAAATGGTCCATAAGTCTTCTGTGCTCTGAGCATGCAGAAAGTAAAAAAAAAAATAAAAAAAAGGTTATTTCTTTTTCTTCTTCATGAGTGTTTTATCTTCTATGAAGAAAAATATCAGAGTATAAAGAGGGCCTTCCTGACAGCATAAAATGTGTAGCATGTTAGGTTTCAGGGAACCTGTAAAATGTTTCTCATTGTTTTTTTTTCTTTTGTAAGTTTAAACCTTGCAGAGGAAACTAACAGTAGTTGAAAGTCCTAAACTACTAAGAATTAAACATGCACATAATTACTTCTGGCAGTAGTGTCAAAGGAAAAAAAGCATGGTGCTTACTCTTAATGTCTTGTCTTCATATTCTTTTCTAGTGTAATGAAAAAAGTGGCTAAAATGAGAGGACTTTACATTGCATCCCTTAAAATATTATATTAAACCTCCATTAACAACATTTTAATTGTAAAGACTAGCGATTGTAGGAACTACTGTTTGAAAAAACAGCAGCACAAGATCACCTGTAAAATCCAGTACAATTTCCAAATAAAAGAAACAAAAAGCAAAGCAATAGAGCAACCAAAAGATGGCAAATGTATTTGTCATGTAGAGACAATCTGAGCCCAAGCTGGTGCCATTTAAACAAATATAATGCAATTGAACTGCAAGCTAGATCCATAGGAACGATTGAATGTTAAGTGAGATCCCTAAGAACTCTAAAGAGATACAAAAGTGAATTTACAGGGAATACTGCATGAATTGATAATGACAAATTCACCAAATTCTCCTTGTAAATGGCTTCCAGATGTTCACTGTTCCCATTATTCTTGGAATCCAAAGACACATGGACACGTATTGAGACTTACGAGTATAATTTCATGCCATTTTAGAGCAAGCTACTTCATCAGTTATGTAGATGCTCTCTTTTTTTGGGGTTTTTTTCCCTACTATTTCTGTTGATCTAAGGATCACTATATAAGGATATTTATGAGACTCAAGACTCAAGTATGTTCTCCACTAGTATTAGTTTTTGGAGACGACTAAATCGACTTCTTTTAAAAAAATCACACCATGTATTGATCTGCATTACAGATCCCCAAACTTATTTAAAAATTTGGAAAAGAGATATACAAATTTCATGTTTGTGAGAACTGAAAAATATTTTAGACCTGCTGGGTTTTGTTTGTACCCAATGTCCTTGTGAAAACTTGTTGTATTCATTACTGTGAAGTACTTCCTTCTTCAAGTGATAGATTTATATTTAGTAATTGATTAAGTCTGAGATTGCTTTTATGCAAATTTAGCCATCAAAACTGAAATGTCTTTTCTTAGTTTTCTGTGTGGAGAATGAAGAGGCACATTCTTGCAGAGGGTGTTTCTGCCTATCCCAGAACAGATATCAAAGGCAGTGGGGACAAGTTGCTTTTTGGGAGTGTGCAATTTACCTTCAGAAGGTCTTAGCCTTAGGCCCACGACAAGGATCCTAGATGATTACCTTAGGTTTGACACATAACACTAGCTGCTGACTTTATATGAAAGGAATCATATCCTTAAATTATTACAAACATTACAGTGTGAAGGGCCACTCATTCATCTGCTTGATTCAATAACGGGTCTTTGACAGGAGCTTGCAAGAGACACTTGACAGAATACACAAAAATTAAGCCTTGAACAGCTAAGAAACTGCTTTTCTGTACTTTTCAACTTGATTAATCAGATCCTGGTTTGTCTTCAAGCAACTAGATGAATATGAATTCCTATTTCTAGATGTTAAACATATCAATTTTCCTTGAAGATAAAGAACATAAAACCCCAAGAAAAGAATTTCAGCACTTTGTTTAAGTGTAGTTAAAGAACTGTGCCACCTATTTATAAAACAAGGAACTTCTGCTGCTTTGAGCTCTACCATAGCATAACTCCTGGTGACAAATGAACTCTGTCAGGGCAGGTAGTTCAATGTTGCTTTCTGCCATGGAAATACAATGTGACCACATTGCTCCTAAGGCAAATATTATTCTCTCAGAATGCTCTGCTCCAAGTTATAATTTGCACATTCCAACCAGTCATGCAATGAAAAGTTAAAGAGAAACTTGTAGAGGAAATCAAGCATAGTGGGCTATGTTTTGTGATACATGGTTGAGTATTAAGCACTGGAAAATAAGATGTATATAATATGAACAGAAATCCTGTGTACATATGAATACTTTTTACACATAAAGGTTTTTAAATAATAAATTAGAACGATATAAAAGGAGAACCGCAATATTCATAATGTGCAAAAAACCTGTCACTTAAATGATCTTCTAAACACAGGTTCTGTGGTTGCACTAAAACTGTAATAAAATAGCATTAGTTTCATAGCAATTATAATGTATATAACCTTGGTCAACGTTAAATAATGTGACAGTAACCTCTGTACCAACACATTATGCTCCATCAAAATAAAAAAGTATATTAAATACTCGTCTTGTCTATCATTATTGTTTTGCCTATTATTAATTTAAAATGACAATTATAATTAATACTGTGAGACTTCAGGCTTGAAAAAATGCATGACACTTGTCAGATAAACAATCTGCCTATACTGTATTTACAGAAATAAACAAGTCTCAAGCTCTTTCACAGAATAAATGAAAGCCTATGTTTTGCTTTCAAGAAGTGTTTTGCATTACATTTCAGAGATCTATTTAAGAAGTAGATGATCATAGAAGTCTTTAAACTTTGTATTTTCAGAGGTTCACAAGCTGAGTATTCAACAATTTTTAATTTTCTTTCCGTTGCATTCTTTACATTCAGGATTAAAAGCACCAGGCTAGACTCTTCTGGAGGAATCTTGCACAGAAGTTTAAAATTTGTGGGGTTAAGACATTGCAATATCACAAATTTGGACTTCTATTGATTTTCTTTAAACATAAAGGAAATATAATGTGTGATAGTCAAGTTGACTTCCATTGGAGTTTCTAAATATAATATACTATCTTTATTACAGGAACCAATTTTGATTTTCTTTTTTCTCCTTTCTCAGTGTTGTTAAAATATGCATTTAGCCTCTATTTTTGAGTTAGTTCTACCACTACAGTGATCCAAATAATCTATTTCTAGATTTCACCAGTCTTATATTGCATTGCAGGAAGGGATTGTTAGCTTGGAGTGCAATGAGTGGAAAATGCCAGGCTTATTTTCATAGAGACAGATGGTGACTGCAAACAGTGCCATCCATCCTACCTTTCTGTGTATGACTTTATGCAGAGTATGACTTGATCTCATCCTTGTGCATTAGAATGCCTTACTGGCAACACTAGAGAAGAAGAACAGAAAGCCAGAAATTACTTTCAAGTACTGCCTCTTAAAGAAATCCAAATATTGTAATATGTCTTCCACCCTGCTCCTTCTAAACTGTTGTGACTCTGCGTTGTCTCCAGTGACATACAATGTTTAGAGCTAAGACTCGAAGCTCTCCTTCAAAGGCTAAAATACAACTGGAATTGATAGTTTAATTTCAGGGGATTTAATACTGTTTTACCTCTTGTTAGCCAGAGGAAATTAAATGCGTTGACCTAATGCCTAAATCATATGACTTAATACATAGAGTAAATATCCTTGAAATAATAATTAAAAATGGGAGTTTTACACCATTCACTTAAAAAAAATATATATAGTTGGCACGATATTTTTAAAGTAAAATTTTTACATTGGTTTTTATGTGTGCAAAGTTAGCTACACCGACACACTTTGTCGATAAACTCAAAAGGTCATTGTCTTTGAAGAAAAAGTCCTGAAATGACAAAAAAACCCCCTTAAAAATGTATAGTTATTCTGAAAATGAGGCAAGCACAATTTTTAAATTAGCGAAGTAGTATTTTGTTAATTGGCATGCTCACATTAAGTATTTAAGATTATAATTAATTACTTTCTACGCTCTTAATTGAAACATTACAACATACTTGGTTACTATTTAATTAGGAAACACATTAATTATATATTAAGGTCTTCAATTGTTTATACAGCCAAGCCTCCCCTTTGAAGGGAATTCAGCAGTAAACAAGCCAAAGCTCAGCAGAGCATCCTGGCATGAAGACGCAGCAGCATCAGTGTTGCTGCGACTTACTTTGATTTGCATGGGCTGAGCAGTGATCAGTGAACAACTTCGTGGGAATTCAGGCTACCCTGCTCGGATAAGTCAGGAGAACAGGCATCTCAGTGTGCTGGGAATGCGCTGCGTGCGCTCGCCCAGATGCAGGCAGAGCGCAACCATACGGAAAGATGCCATGCTAGCAATTACCAGAGGAAGTCCTCAGTGCAAAATAAAGGGAAGGAACCAATTGTAATGGAAACAGATTTCCCACTGTTAGTTTCTTCTTCTATTCTAGTTCTCTTAATATGTACTGAAAAATAAAAGAAAGATAACAGTAGCTTTTTTACAGATATATTTAAAATACTTTTCCCTTCTAGGACGCAATATATTTTAATAATTTATTCTCCAGCTATATATGAGATTCTTGTACAAAAGGGTAAATAAATTTAAATATCCTGGAAATGATAATATGCAAGAAAATCTCTACTTTACTAATACACTGAACTAAAAGAAAGCCCCAAAACCCCCAAACAAGTACGTGTAAATGAAATAGTAAGGCACAAGTCCACTCTTAAGAAGATGCAGGCTTCATGAGAGACAAAATTTTCAAATATTTTAGCAGAAAAAAAGAAAATAAGTTCAAAATTTTGTTAGTCAGAAAGGTATCACAGTAACAAAATGGTTTTTTTTATTATCTTAGGCATTCAGTGTGTGCCCCATTGAGGTTAACTTCATATAATACTTGAGCCAAAGTAGAGACCATATAAGGAAAAAAAGTTCTATTTTCTCCTTTGTACTGCTGAATCTTTTTAATTTTTTTCAAAGTATGTACAGTCTATTTTTTTTCCTATTTTCATTCTTTTGTTTTCTGATCTCTTTTCAAATATAATAAGATATCAATTCTAGACTAAACATGTTAGGATTCCTTTTCCCTCTTCGATCCCTCTAGTTTTGCTGATATTTTTCCGTGTGCTTGGATTCCAGCAATTTTGTCAACTCTGCCAGGAGACAGGGGAGTACATGGAACTAGGAGACTTGTTAGCTAGACAAGATTTGACCAAATTCCAGTGCAGAGCCAATTCCGTGCTCTTTCCTATGGCTGAAGGATGATACATTAGCTGACAGTCTTATTGGTATGTGCACAAACCTTGCAAAGCTTTCTCTAAACATAGGAGAGAAGAGGTTCCCAAAGTCACAACCTAATGACACAAAAACATAAAGCCGGGAGAAAAACATGACCAAAACCCCCCCAGAAAATAGAAATAATTTAAAGATACACAGAAAGTTCAACACTCTTACCCTGTGCGAAATCCACTCTTCACCTGGAAGGCAAGACGTGTTGTTACTGACTTGATTAAGATTGTACTGCTCAGTACTGGTTTAAAGGAAATTGTGGACTTCAGTTTGAATTATATCATCCACTGAAATGGAAAGTCCACCTAAGTCTGCTTGGCTTTTCCCTCAGGTATGGTTAACTATTTTGTTCCAGAAATCAACACAATTCTAAATAATACACATTTATGTAAGAAATATATAATGAAAAATATTCTATAAAACTGGTAAACCTGGACAATTCAAAGGATGTGGAATCAAAAATGAGGCTAATATTCAACCAGTTTCAACTCCTGCATTTATGTCCATCAGAACAGTCAAGAGCTGGCCCCTGGAGAAGCCACGATCCTATTCTAATTGCTATGTCTGTCAATGATCGTATCAAAGAACCTCCTTGGTAGGGAGGAAGGCAGGTGGGAAGAGACGAGTAAAAAAATTTTAGGAATAGCCTAAGATTTTGAGCCAATTCTACTTTGCTAAAATTACATACTGTGGTAGAAGCTTGCAGAGATGTCATCAGAATCAAGCTGACTGAAAAACAGTATTAGCCTTTGTACCAGCATTATGGAGAGCAAAGCAGGGGTGCTTCTATTAACTGTCTCAGAGATTATAGTGTGGTAAGTGTGGATTTACATTATGCTAGTCGCTCTGTTACATACTATTTTATTTATACACACACATGTATACACTATGATATATATACAGCCTTTTACTCTGTGACAAAAGTGCAGCAGGACACCCATTACCCAAAGGGAGTAAACTGTTCTACCTCACATTTAATGTGAGAAAACAAACAAGAAAAGCGGTTTCTTTGCAGGAATGGCAAGACTGATACAAATTCATTACATACTTTGCAATTACTTTTCTTTATGTCAGTTCCTGTGGGACCCTGAATGGGCTCTCTGATATTTACATAGCTATAAGGATTTATATTTTGATTTATTATGGATATGTTTCAACAGATTCTACATCAACTGCATTGGGAACTTGTAGTTTACTGAGTTGAGAGTGAAATTCAATCATGATTGTGTATAAAGCAGTGAAAGTGATGGATGTTAAACTATCAGGGACTTACTATTGTAGTACTATTGCACTGGAGAATATTTCTCATTCTTATTTTGCACTGGGTTTAACATGTCATTAGATACAACACCATTCAAAAATATTTAGAAATGGGTGAAAAATGTATTTAGTTAAAATCTAAACAATGCAAATTATGCAGAGAAACTAAAATATATTAATTTGAATTCTAGTTACATAAATATGCTAGGAGCTTTACTCTCCCTTAGGGTATTTCTGTCATCACATATAACTAGGATTCTAGGGAGCAGGTCTTTCCTTATCTGCAGCTTTATAGTTGTGTTTCTGTATGAGTCATTTTGACTCTTCTTTAGCTGATTTAATAAAAACCTATAGAAAATAATGCTCTGACACTGAATTTGTCCCAAAAGACTAACAAAGCCTGGATATTTCATGATCAATTTTTTTTTATACAAGATCCCGAGATAAAATGCAAATATATAAACCTGTTCCACTACATGAATCTACATATTTCTCTATTTTACTGTTAGTGTATATAAATTATGGCATGAAAAGTCACTAATGCATAAAATGTCATTTTAGCTCTAGTGAATTTTTTTACAAAACCAATTCAAGAGACATACATTTTTGCCTCAAGATATAACAATACAACTCTATCTTTCTGAAATCAGTATGAATAGATTAAAATAACCAGTTTTGCATACCACAGTACATGGTAGTTATCATTGCCAGACACAAATGGCATCAGTCTTTTAAGGGGATCACAAGACATGAAACCTAGAAAATGCACTCTCCAGAATATGTAATGATAATGACTATCCAGTTATTCAAAACAAATTTTTATGGTGTAGAATGTGGTTTCCACTGTGCAAATTCAAAGGCTTATATTTATTTTGAAATTGTATTCAAAATGTTTTTAATAGCACCTATTTTTCTTCTATCTTTATAATCTCCGTTAAATCAAAAATACATAATACAATTCATATTATCTCCTTGTGTAGTCTTTGAGAGAAATGGAAAAAATATAGCCACAAAACTAGCAATATGATGTCAACTATCACATTGTGCGTAATTGCATCACCAAAAAGCCCTAAACAGGTAGGGTCATAGATTAGAAAACAAATATTCTTTAATAAGGTTTGTCTGTTTCTGCTGTAAAACTGTGAACTGGATGTCAGGTCTGCTTCTTGCCATCAACAGGAAATGCAATTTTGTGTGTGAAAAAATTTAGTGGAAAAAACTTGCGTGGGTGTCTCTGTTGTGAGGATACCTCCACAGTTTCACCAGGGTGCCCTGGGGTGATTTGGACCTTCTACTTCACTACCATTCCTGCTACAAGGCAGCAGAGAAGGGAGGCCATAGAGAGGAATTTGTGTAAAACGTGGCCCACAGATCTGAGTCTGCCAGAATCCGCTGAATCAGATAGTCTAAAAATTATAGTCTTAATATGTAGAGTGAGGCAAGTGTTTGTTTTAAAAACAATAAAATTAAAATGTAGCAGTCTTTCAAGGATAACACGGTTAATATTCAGAAATTTCATTTAGAGCAATTACAGAGAACTACATAACTACAGATAGTAGACAATATTAATCTGAATTTATAAAATAGATGTTTCTGTCACATACAGAATCACAGAGGGAAAGAAGACAGAAAAATATTTACCATCTAAGAGAGAGAGAGAGCAGGTTGCAAAGAACAAAAGCCACCTGCCAAATAAGATCCTCAGGAATGTAAATATATGTCTTTGCCAAATTTACAGCTGTTCATAGAGGAAAAGCATGATGAGAAAATATATCAGCAAAGAAAAGTTTTCCAGAGAGGATCATTAAAAGCCAGCGGATAATCTTTACACATAAATTGGCATATTATAAGCAGAAATGAAAGAACATTAAATTTTCAAACCAGAAGTCTAGAACATGAAATAATTTCTATATTTCTCTTTTAATACCTATAATGAGAACCTTTTTAACTACCTAGATCACTCAAGGTATCTCCAGTGGCCATTAGCTACCACAAAGTTTCTGGAGTTGAATTTCAGGGCAGGTTACAAACTAGTCTTTGTCAGACATATATTCTGAATTACCATTAGTTTTCATACAAAACTGCAGAAAAAAGAGATAGTCCAAACCTGCTGACGTCTGAGCTAGCAACAGATTCTTGAAAAGCCCTAGGAAGCCCCAAAGTGGCATAAAGAATGCATTTCTTGATCCAAGGACAAGAACATGTACAAATAAGACCCTTTTTTATTCTAAGTAAATATTAGGCTGATGCGTTGTTTCCAGTTACTCAAGATATCAACTGCATATTTCTGGTATTGTAAAGAAAGGATTATCTCTGTAGCCCTGGTTCCCAATCCTCCCAGATGCTTCATATAATTTATGATGATAGAAGATAATTTGATCTATCTTTAATATAATTTCTTTATAAAGGGGTTGTTCCCACTCATAAATGAAGTAATTTTAGTGTGTTCTTGCTTATTCACTTTGCATTATATTTTGGTAATTTAAAATAACCTTGCTATTGCAATTAGTAGATAGTAACGCCTCTTTACACTTGACAACAGAGCTCACTGTAAGTGAGAATCATATGGGGTGTAAAGGTGGCATAAACTGATGAAACACCACACAGGAAGAACTCAGTAAAGATATGCTTTAGAAATACCTGGAGGTTGGAGTAAAACTTAGATTTAGTTGAAAAAAAGTTGAAAAATATGAAGCATGTTTTTGCTGACCAGTTTGTTACCCTGGGGGGATTTAGTCCCCTTCATTTATTCACATCAAAGCTTTTACAATATTCCTTAAATAAAGTCATTTTCAAGTCCAAATAATTTCTTAAGATTGCTCTGTCAGGCATTTATGTATCAGTATACGTGCTTCCAGTGTTCCTTATTGTTTACAGCATCTTCTCAAAAGCTACAGATTACAATGATTTAATTTTTTTATTTTATGCTTTTCATTTGCTGTAGAAAACTGAAACTTCCTCTCTTCTCCTTACTTTTATTACACACTAGAAACCTCTCAGCACTTGCAGAGGGAAGATAGGTCTGGAAAAGTTATATCTCTCACTTGATTATTGTAATACACCAGTACCCAAAAGAGGCCTTTGCACTTAAAAAACTTATTTTACTTGACCGCTTTCCTGCTGTGGAACTCCAGAATGTCACGTATTCCTTTGGAGGTATAAATAATGATGCCCGCAGAGACTTAAACATTGACAAGAAGTTGAACTGTTGAGTTTCTACAGCTCCTACTCACAACACAGACACCATAAGCATCTGCTTCATGCCACGGAAAGGAACAATAGAGAACAAAAGGAAAGGAAGCAGCATTAGGGTCTGCCAGAAATGTCAGCTCAGTATATCGTATATCTACATAAGCCTCCAGAGTCCACTAACCAAACAGCAGCTGAACGAATGGAGTTTACACATATACCTAGAGGAAAACCCAGTGGTGACTGGAGGTGGTTCTGGGACATGAAATCCTGCCTGTTTGCTGCATCACAAAGATCATTTTATGGGATTATGGACTACAAGAGCTAGAAACTGTCAAGGGGCAGGATTGCCAGAAAAAAANAAACAAAAAAAAAAAACCAAAAAGAAAAAAAAAAAAGGAGAAAGGCTTGAGATACCCAAACAAATGTTTGTTCTTCTACATGGGCAGTTTGATTCACCTGCATACAGACATTATTAGCCCACTGTCTATCTAGCCCACTGTCTGTCCTCCATGCACCTTAGACTGCTCCTGGCACAAAAAAAAGATGGTGTCTCCTCAAGCAGTATTTGGCAGTGGTTTCATAACTGGATTGGTTTGTTGACCAGGTCAGTGAGTAGCAGTGACATGAAAGTGAAGTTTTTGTTTCTTTTTTTCCACACTAGTGATATTCTAACTGATCTTAAATTTCACATATCTTTATGCTTTTCAATTCTATCTGACCCTATATTTTCCTCTACCTTTCAAAGTAAAAATGAACAGACTCCCTGTCATTATTTGTTGTTAATCCTTTTCTTATGATGTGCCCAGGATGAATTTGAAAAATGGCTCAAAATTATCACAGTGTTTAAAAGGAAGAAAGGTAATGTAATTAAAGTTCTGATATCACAGAGTAAATGAATGTGGAGAGAAAAAAATAAATTAAAAATTAAACAGTAAAATTTCTTTCTGGAGGTCTCATTTTTGTCATAAAATTACTGCATTTTACAGGCTGCCTTTAAACCCAGTTTATTATTATATTTCATAATTCAACTTTCAATATTCATTATCAAGCCATTATAGATTAGATTGTTTTATATAAAAATGTCCCTAAAGAAATTTAAAAAAAAATAAAGCCCTTTAAATTTTTTGGCAGTGACATATTAAATTAATTTGAATTTTAATTTTTTTAGTAAGTGAGCATTATGCCTTCCAGTCACTGTCAGCTTGATACATTTGATTAAATTTAAACAACAAACAATAAAATGTATTTACTGAAGGTTCTGACCACTGTCTTTTACACTGTCTTGACAGATCAGACCTGGAAAAGAGTTTGCAATTTGGCAACCTACCTCAAATTTTTCCCTGGCATACCAGGGAATATAGGAAAAGTTGGTGCTCTTAAAGCACAGAAAAGGCTGCATTAACACAAAAGAGAATAGGTAAATTAATGGGTAAGAACACACGAAAGATTGGATATATGATACTAGAAGGAACAGGAGTATGCTGATATATTAAGATTATGTATTTAATTTTTCTCAGTGTCAATACATCTTTAATCTTTGAGGAAATGGTCAACTGCAGCTGAGTCTCTAATACTTCTGATGAAAAGCCACAGAAAGTATTAGCTTTTGTAGCAATTTTAAGTAAATCTAAGATTTTCACTGAATGTCAAGATTTTTTGTTTGGGATAAGATTCCCAATATTAAAAAATTGTTCTACAGTTATAGTTCAGGTTCTATTTCACATAATAGTTCAGGCCCATAATATAGTCAGGAGGAAATATAGTCATCACACCAACCGAAAATCTGCTTTTAATTAATTATCCAAAACCGTTTAGACTCCTCAGATCAAAGCAAATGTTGTTAAAATGAATTTTCAAGTCTATTGAAATCTTTGTGCATTTTGCTTTTACTGTGATATTTATTCAAAATAAAAGGTAAATAATTTTTTTCTTCTGTTGAATTTAATTATTTTATAAAAAGAAAAATCAGATTATTTGGAAAAAAAACTCTTAAATCCGCTTTTCCCAGCACTGGAACATGAAAAAACAATGCTTGTAACAAAAATACGGCCAAGTGAAGGGGATCATTTTATATAATGGAATTTTTCTCATCTTTCATTCCCAGATAACTTTAGGTTTGGTTTCAGCTGCCAATAAAATTCTGTGTCTAAGGTTACAAAACAACTATGAGGTAAAAAAAAAATCTAAAGGAATTTGTCAGTTGTATTGTAAATATGTTGTCCTATAAAGATCTTTCTATATACTGCAGAGGAGCCTGTGGTTAAAACCTTTCAGCAGCATTCAGAAGCTCTGGGTCTTTAACACTTCATGTTGTTACAACCATCTGAATGAATCTTTGAAAGTCATGTAGGTCTGGGCAAATTCTCAAATATATTCCTTGGTCTCATTTTGTAAACCAAGCTTCTCACATATGTCTCAGATGAGCATGTGGTTATGTGTTTCCCTATTTCATCTCCTGTGCATCGGATCCCGAGCTGCAAAAGACAAGTAGCAATACTTATTATAGGTGGGAGAATAAGTCTGTCAATACTTACTCAGTTACCTGAGTGACAGATTGCTTAGATAATAAGAAAAGACACAAAGTGGACAAAAACTGGTGCCTTTTGTTGGGTCTTGTCAAATTCTTCATAAGGATTCAGGTCATAGTGATAGATTCTTAGATGTCTTGCTGTTCCTGGTGTGACTAAAAGACCTGGGATCCCTTTACTATTTCATGAGTTCAAATTCTTTCTTAGGCCTGTAGAGTGGGAGAAATTCCTAAAAGGCATAGAGACACAAAATCGTGTAATTGAAACCAGGAGTACGTCTTTATTGATGAAAACCTGTGAATTACTCCATCTCTATTCAGTAGTATGGGATGGGGAGGTGGGCACTATGGTGCTCATCTATTTTATTGGTTTTTGTTGCTGTTTCATCAGACTTTTATTTAAGTGCTTGTTTGGATTTCACACTTAGAGAAGAGTTTTGTTATCATCTTGAATTCTACTTTATTCTGGGTCTAATATACTATGGACCTAAAAATTAGGAGTTTTGCTTATTTGTTTTTATTCTTTTAAGTGTGTACCAGCAGAAAGAAAGACTCAGGTGTATTGCAATTCATATACATCAGGCATCTGGAATCTGCTTACTCTTGGGTGGGTGCTGTGCACATTTGGGTTAGGGAGATTTGGAAGATAAGTTAGAAAGAATAGAAATTGCATATGAACATCAGATATGTTATGTTTTTGATACAACGTTCATATTGTTGTTCTAGTCAATTTATTTCTATATATACTATTCAGAATTCCTAATATTGGCCATCTGGACTAAAAAAACGATTAAATATGAGTATATGATGGACCTCAGAGAAAATCACTTTGGGGAGTTTTTCAATTGTATATTTCTCTCATGGAAAACACAGAACATTTGTGTTTCATTCAGAGATCTGACAGATAGATACATTTATTTATCGTGAATGATGCTTTTAAAATTGCAAGCTAGATTGCTCAGTATTATAGGGAACGGTTTTGTATAGAGCAGTCAAGCATAAGGAAAACAAATATAATGAAAATGAAAATACCAGCCAGTGCAATTTTGCACATCTCCCCTGAAGGGGACAGTTTTCTGAACACTAAAGGACTTTGAAGGGCCTACTAAACAGTAATCTTGACAAAACTATTCCTTTTCATAGAGTTAAAACTGGGATTTCTGTGCCTCTGTAAGTCTACTGTGTTCTTATTTACCTATATTGATCCAAAACTTTTTCAATTTTAGAGCTAGAATCCTTTTAGCTCTGTTTTCAGATTGACTCACCAGGGCCAGTATTAACAGCTGAGTAGGTTGCTATATTTCATCTAAACACACTTTATCACATTTTTCTATTGCCCATATGACAGGACCTCCAAGAGCTTTCTGCAGCTGTTCTGCTGTGGACTATGAAGTACTAGGCATCCCTTGAAAGATGCTTAGCATCCACATACCCCGTGGGCAGAATGACATTCAGCATCTACCAGAAACGGGTTCTTTGCCCATAAAGTTGTAGTTTTTGAGCAGAATGAACGTGTATTGTCCTACAGCTATAATATTGCTCCATAAAGGAAATTATGAAGAGGTTTTTTAGCATTTAAAATAATGATAATATTGATGACCTCTGTGTTGTTATTTGTTGCATCTATTTGCACTGAAATAAGATGTTTCAATCTTTGTTTAGGTCAGCATAAACCTCTGTGGTTGCTGATGTACCTTACAGGAGGGCCAACGACTTTTTACTGCTTTTACTGCAATTTAGAAGAAAGTGATAAAATTATCTCCTAGGGCAGTTTATTTACCAGAAAGGGGGAAAAAAACCCCTAAAGGCAAGTCCATCAAAGCATAATTTGCCCAGAGAACTCAAAATGGAAAGCAAAGGAGCACATAGCTGTGTTTAAGATGCAGAAAGAGCTGAAAACAGAATCTGTTCTGTTAGAAGAAATTAGATTTTATTGTTGTTTACCACCATGTCTGATTTTATTTTGGCTCAATCACAAAGTTGTGATACTGGACCACTATAAATTTTAAATAGCAACTTTTCTTTATGGTGGTAGTAGCATAAATTTCTTACAAGAATTGTGTTGAGTATCACAAGGAATTTTCTAATGCAAATAATTTAATATCAGGCTCCACAGGATTTTGTCCACTTACACCCAGGTTTCACATATTGGAGTTCTTTTCAGGTGATGTAGAATTTTTCCAGAATATGATCAAAATTTCTTTCTAGTCCAGCACTACTATCCAAAATGTATTCTCTGAACACCTCTCAGAAAATTTGCTTGACTGCTGATACCAAAGATTCCTTCACAGGTTATGGATCATTTGCATAAAATTAATTTTGAAGGAATTAAAATAATCTGAATATCCAGATCAAACCTCAATCTATACATTTAATTGTTGTCAAAATGTGACTGCAGGTCTCTGGATCCACAGGTAATACCTCCATCTCCCTATCAATATAGAATGTAATAGTCTGTTGTGGCAAATTACTGCTTAGTGGGGCCAGGCAAAAGGGATCCTGTGATTTTCAGTATATAAAATATTTTGAGCAAGGCTGAAAAAACCCTTCAAAATATATCCAAAACAAGTTATCAACTACTACTGATTTTTCATGTTTTGGATGTTTTTCTTCTATTAATTATCTTTACTAATTCTACAATTTTAAATTGCACAGACACATTTCTGGATCACAGCATGAGATGTCTTCTAAATGACAATGGCTATTGGATAAAACCATGACAGCAGCATCTCATTAATGATCTTATTATACATGACAGAATATTCTGAGTTGGAAAGGACCCACAAGGATCATTGAATCCAGCTCTTAAGTGCAGTGGCCCAATTGTACAAGTTTAGTATGATATACCTCAACAGAGATATATAATTGTGTTTCACAAATGAAGAAGGAGGCAGAGGAGCTTTCCCCTGCTGATTGAGATGTAGATATCTGAAAGGTGATATTGGACAACTCTTGCTGTGCTCCTGGAACAGCAGCACACAGGCTTTTCTTAGAGTATTAGCCACACTTCTAACATACACAGGACAATTTTTTCCAAAGATTCAGTGTGACAGTGTTCTGTATGCTAAACTTACTTCCCTCTTCCATTTACATCCAGTTCAATGCTACACTTTTAATCTTCAAAGCTCTGTCAGTATGGCTTTAGGCTAGTTCAGTGATTGCCTGCCACAGAACAATGTGACTTTCCAGACAGCGATTTAGGAAACAAATATGTGGTTTTAAGGGTGCAAGGCAGAGTTAAAACTAAGTTCAGAATTTTTTATTTGCACATGAAACACATTCAAAGAAAAAATTAAAATGACCTCTATAGTCTCCAAATCCAAGTGCCAAGGCTCAAAATATTTACACTCTCCTTTCAGAATTTGTATCTTATTTGGGCAGGAATTATCTAGATCATCACAGAAGAAGTATTGCAGTAGGAAATGTTTTGGAAGCTTTTTCACTGTTTTTGTGTTTACTTTTTCAACTTTACCTAAGACTTATTTTTTATTTTAAATTTGTATTCTTTTCTAAACACATAGGCACAGAAGAGCTTCCCACAGAAATGGAGTTTATGATATTCAGCTCTCTTAAAATTACCGACAAAATTGCAAAAGTTTTCTGCTTATCTCTACAGATCTAGTCCTGACAGAATGATTAAAAAAACCCTATTGACTCAAGATAATGTTATCATTAAAGGAAGCTGGACAGATCTTACATCATTGTAAGGACAAAATTATTGTACATTATTTCATACAAACCTATTTTAAGCAATCAAATGAAATATGTTTTTGAATATTTGCGTAATGATTTGCATTAAGGCAGAAAAAAAGAATAACTATTTAAGGATGAACTAGCTAGAAAATTGAAATTGGCAGATGTCATATAGCCCTTCTTTTTTTCAGAAAACATGTAATAGTAACATAATTTTAACAGCCTTGAAAGAGATAATAGTAGAGTATCTGATATGAAATTCAAATATTATTTAAGTTTCACTGGAATAAATAAGCTGAGCAATATATAGTACAACTGATGTAGATATGAATCTCATAGAAACACAGCAAAAATTGAATAACACAGAGTTTAAGAATAATATGGCCATGTAAAAAATTATCCCTGGTTTTCTGCAAGAGTTCAAGCTAGAACTGAAGACTGGGCTCAATGACTGGAAAATATTATTTCCACACTGCCCTACAGCTGAGGTTGCCCACAGCTTTTCTGCACTACTATGCTGCCTATTCTACCAGGATTAGAGTTCACCTGGACCTCTGCTTCTCCCACTGGGTTCAAAAAGGGCCTTATCAGCAGTTAAAATGCAGCTGCTTAGTTATCAAGTGCACAAGTAGCAGCTGACAATATTAATACCTACATGGCTTAGGTATCAGACAGACTTCAACAGGCAGTCAGTTAAGGCGCTGAGATCAGGCGATCCTTCTGTAGGTGGTGTATTACCTCAAGTGGGTCCTTGTACAGCTGAACATTGGTGGTTTCAGAGTACCCAAATTTAGATTATGAAAGAGGTCACAACAGCCTTTCTCTATAATATGACTCCATGGGCATAGTAGTGATAATCTGCAGCAAAAGAGTTAGATGTTTATAGTGTCTATGTGACACTAAAATAACAGCTGACAAAATTATTTCTTCAGAAAATATCAAAGAGAGAAAATAGCTTGAGGATAATGAATGAATAGTGTAGTGTTAACCCACTCTGTATTTTAAAAACTAATTATCAATGTGATTAAAGAGTTAACTAAAGGTAAAATGTTTCTCCAGTAAATTGTTTTGTGCATCTAATAACATGAGATATGCCACTCAGACACTAGTTTACCCATAAAGCCTGAAAGTTTATAGCCTGGTTAGAACATTTGTAATCATCTGTCAAACATGTTTGGATATTACTAAACATAACTCATTCAAAGAGTTACTTTTACTTGAGTAAATGTCCACTGGTTTTGTAGACTGCCAGTTTCTAAACACGGACTTGGGCTGATGAATGCCAGGATTGTTATTTCTGAAACTAGCTGTAAGCTGTGTCCTCAAGGAATAAGTCAAGTTTTCTGTTTCCATCACTTTAAGTTTGTCTGATCAGAGCGGCACTGAGACAGATCAAACAGATTGGTACTAATGCCATTCTTTCCAGCCAGTTAACTGGTGTTGAATGACTCTAGGGAAGGTGGGAACAGGATGTGATTAATTAGTTTTTTTGTGGTTTTTGTGGCGTTTTCTTTGGTAACATATGTAACAACGAATCAGGTAAAATCTGTTAGCAGAATTCTTTAGCTTGCATGTGTTGAACTAATAAATGGGCCCCTGGGTAAAGTCAGTTTGTGCATCTTTGCATCTGCTGTATTTTGCTTTGTCACTGCTCCATAGACTACAGAAGGTTAAGAAAATAGCATGATTTTCTCGGGTCAAGTTAAACATAATACAAAAGCAAAAGTCTCACTTCTCCTTACATGCACCACACCAATGGTTTCTGTTTTCAGACGGGTCTGCACTCTGTTCATAGAACAGAAAAATATGAACACTTATTTTTTCACATTTTTGGGGCCACATCTGTAATGCTGCATCCAGTTTGAAACATCCCAAAGCAAAATGATGGAAAATTGTGGGGGGTCTAGTGGAGGGCCACCAAGATAAATGAGGGGCTAGTGCACAGGATGTGTGAAAAGGTAGAGACCATGTTTTTTATTTTGTCTAGAAAAGAAAACAGTAGAATAAAACTGAATTTGCCTACATTATGAAGGTAAGATTGTGCAGAAGAAAAGCTCCTATTCAGTCATAACAATAGCACACAGCTCAAAGTTTCAAGAGCTAAACCCCATAGTATGGTTACAGAATCTTCAGTTTTGGAGACCCTTGAAGCTTGTCTAAGCACAAGCCTGAACAATCTGATCTGACTTAGAAATTACCACTACTTTGGGCAGGAGATTGCTCTAGATGAATTACAAATTTCCCCTCTAACTGAATTATGTTATATTTCTGGAAAGCCTCTTTATTCTTTGATTTTGAGTCTGCTTGTGAAAATCCTTGGGATACATGGGTTCCCAAAGAAAGCACCAGTGTTGATCTTTGTGAAAGGAAAGGATGCCATGTATAAGCTTCTTGATCATTAACACATCCAAGACAAAAAAACAGATCATATCAAATGGTGTTTATGAATACAACCAAAATATGTGACACAAATTTGTATTTCATTTGGAGCCTGGGATGGTACTTTTATTATTTTTATGGAAAAAAAAACCTTTTTGGCCCTTTATCATCTGCACAGAGATGTTAAACATATTTCCTTAAAGGTCTTTCATGCCTCACTGTGTTTGGATAAGGATGAGGACAATATTCATTCATTCCCAAATTCCATTACTTCCCTTAGGACAATTCTTTTTTTTTTCCCTTATGAAATATTTTATTTGCTGTATTGTATTGAAAAACCTGTAATTGTGATGTCTTTTTCCAGCACAGAGAAAACATGTTGATGTCAGATATTCCCAATACATTTAAGACTTTTAGCTATTCATAGTCATCATGACTGGCTAACAAAGAAGGTCAGATCTGAATTCAAACTGATTTATTTAAAATGTTCTGTAATAGACTAGACATACTCTGTCTTGTCTCTGATATTTTAGATGTGACCCTATATATCTCCTTTCTTTTGTGAAACACCAGAGTTTGACAAACAGACAATTTAAAGAGCATAAGTGATATCCTGGCCTGCCTGCTATGAACACCACAATTAACCTGATTCATGGGACATGAAATACATTTTTTTGACAAATACCCTAATTACTTATACCAACAGCAAGACTGAAGAGAGCAGTTGAAACAAATAGGAACCCTATATATCATAAAGTTTGATGCAATTTTCTCCACAGCTGGCCATTCTTTAGAGGACAAAGAATTTTTTTTTAATTTTTAATCTATTTTTTTTAACCTCAGATTTTATTAAATTTCAGATGAATTTGAGATTATGTATTTATACACAGCTATGTCTGGAATGGAAAATGAAGCTTTGGAGTTTGGATAGGGTACTGAGACAGATATCTTAGAAATGAGAAAAGAGCCACAGTGGTGTTTTCTTTCTTTTTTTTTTTTCTTTTTAAAATACAGTTCTAATAATACAGCTTTGTACAAAGCTGTTTGCTGCAGACATTTAATTTTTTATATGTCATTGAAGTGAACATAGTATTTATTCTTGAAGTGTCGCAATAATCAGAAACTTGGTGTTTATGTTGCAGCCTCTTCCCATTCTTTCTGATTCCAAATGCTTTGTTAGACTAAAGAATTTTGTGCTCTGAAGTCAAAGATAATAAGAAAAATAGCATAAAACCCAAACATTTGTTTGCCCTTTTCAAAATGTTTTTCATCACCAGTGACACTGTTATTCGAAAGACTGTACTCCAGCTTCCCTAAATCTCTACAGTTTTGGAATATAATTTCCACTGGGGACTCACTTGTATATGTAGAAAAATTTTTGAACTCTCAACTATTCAGAAACACTTTTGTGGTTTAAGTCCACTTCTTCATTTGTCAATATCTTTATCATCAAAACAAACAAAAATTCAGCTGAAGTTATTTCCCAGGAACCAGTCTGAATTGGCCGTCAGAATACATTTCAATCCATTATGATTATTTATCATGTGTGTTACAGCACACTCAAAGTATGATAGAAAGATAGCTTGCTATTTTTAAAAAAGAATTAAAATTTAAAAAAAACTGGTGGATAGCTTAGAAAGAAGGAAATGCTCTTAAAGCTTGATTTTAGCTTACAGTGTTGCAATAATATATATGTGGTAGCTGTAGAAAGGTTAGATATATTAAATAATTTATTATGAAAAAATATTTTATAATTTCTGTCTGTTATTATAATCAGATATAATTGCACTTAATTAATTATTGGCAGCATTTATATTCAGAGGTCGGGCTATACATTAGCTTCAAAGTAGTTAAATAATAAATATAGAATGTGTGTAGAAGGAACAGAAGATTTTAATGTACGTAACACTGAAGGTAAGAGGAAAGTGTAGAAGGGAAGTATAGAAAAAAAAAATCTATGAAAATGAAACAGGCAGAAATCAAGCCTGGAGAATAATTGGTTAGAGTGGACCTTAGAGATTATTATCAACTCTTCCCATAAGACTTATTTTTAATGTAATAAGATTACTCTCATAAACTATTTCTTTAATCTCAAAATGAACACAAAAATCAAAATGCTGAATCTGTATGATGTTATATCATAATCTGTATGATGCTTACCTATGTGAAAGCCATGGTGAATATTTGAAGGAGTGTTCACACAGCCCATTTGTATCATTCATACAAAATATATTTGTGCAAAAGAATCTCCAGTGGTTTAATATGAACTACTTTAATTTTTGAGGAAACTTAGAAAAATACTTCAAATAGAAAGTTAAAAATTAAGCTTTTAAGCTGGATAAAGCAAAACATAATAAAGGAAAAAGAAACTCTAGATAGCAAGTATTTGCAGCAAGGAGCTGGTCCTCAGGCAAGAAAATGCCGAATAATTTCTCTTTCTTGCCACCTACATCTCTATCCATTAGTGTTAATCTCTGCATCAGTGTTAATCTCTGTATCATTTTCTGGCAGAGTATGGCAGAACCAGGCATACACCAGCAGGTAAATTACTGATGTGCATTGCACCTATAGATTACACACTTTGATCCGCACCTGGTTTTTTTCACCTTCTTTTAGGTGTGAAGGTTTATATTTCCAAATAGGTAGAACACATTTTAAACATTTTACTGCAATTTGATTTTCACCCTGTTTTACAGAGGGTGTTTCAGGTTCTAACTCCAAAGAATTTCTGGGCAATTCTTGCTAAAAAAAGACACTCAAAGTTTCATAAAATTCAGTCAAAACTGTGTGATAGCAGAAGTTTCCATGGACAAAATAAGTGATTATTTTAAACCATGTACTGTATTGTATGCAAGAACGCATGTATTTTCATGCCTGAACACCTACTGGTATATCAAGAGTCAGACAATCAGTTTTGTATCTGTTCTCAAGCATAATTTACTATGAACATTGTAAACTTTTTACACTACTTGATGGCATCCCACAGAGTTTGTGAATCCAGTGTCTTTGCAGTTTTATGTGGTCTGAACTTCCTACCTGTTTGATTTGGTCATTTTAGCATCAGAAAATAATTAACAAATTTAATGCATAAATAGGTGTCTCAAACTTTTTTCTAATATTATGTTGACAGTTTTACAAGGCAATTTTAAGGTCTGATTATTGAGAGATGCTTCTGCCTGAGTTAAGGTGCAAATCAAATCATATGCCAAAGACAATAATGGATTTTATTTAATAGTAAATGTAAGAGATAGAAAGAAGCAGGAATGGGGTGGGGAGAGAGGGAGAAGGAGATGGAGAAGCAATAGAATAAGTAGAAAGATATCCCCACTCATAGATCCAGACAGCAGAACTTTCTTCACCCTGGTCTTCTTAGTGATGGGGGTCCTGGAGACATTCTTCTGGAAGCAGCAGGTTTATATAGTCCAAGTCATGGGTATCCACAGGGTGGTTGCAGCCATTCCCATAACTTGGAGTGATAAGTTTATAAGTAGTTACTTCCTTTCCCACAGTCTTTCACAGTGAGAAGTTTTTGTCTGCATGTATTAGCCAGGATGTGCTAACCAAAACTCCCCTTCTTTAGCCCTGGAATTAGCAGCTTCCTGTTGCAAATTCGTCTCTTCTGTGCTTATCTCAAGTTTGCACTGTGGGGCTGATCCTATGGCAAGTTTCTCCTGTGGCCTTGGCAGCGTTTGGGACAACTGTGATTCTTAAGTCTCTTACTTAAGTGTGAGGTATAACACAGTACATGATGAGGCATGCTAAAGGATTCACTAACACATCTCAAGTTCATGAGATAGATGTTCTTGCACTAGATATTTAAAATTGCTGGTGGCTGGGATAAGGAGATAGGAGACTATAGTGATCCTTCATCATGCAACTTCATAAACATTGAATTTATACTGACAGTCATGTATTTTATGATTCATGCTACTGCTGGTGGCTTAGGAACATCACTGTTACTGGAGGGTTGTATCTTTCTAGAGTAGATACTGTTAAGCAGAGGAATTATGCTAGACTGTGTTAAAGTTTCATAAAGACAAAATTCTTGCATAGGCATAATTAATTGTTTCAGTTCGGGAAGCAAAATTTTACCACAAATCAATGAAGCAAATATCTTGTTATTAGAAATTGTAATCTTCCTCCCTGTTATGCAGATAAGTTCCCTGTGTAACTTATAAATAACCCAGACCACTAATATTCATGTTCCAATCAAGGTGGATCACAGCAAAAGCAGTTGTGAAATATAATCAGAACTTATCAGGAGCCATCACAATTGCAGTTCATTAGAAAATAGTTGATCAGTTTGATTCAAGGAAAGAAGCAAAGGATTTTTTTTTTATTGTCATCTGCTCTGATTTCAATTTTTTTCCCAAGTTTTTTGTCTTGTTCTTTTTTTACCCTCCAAGTATCTTAGATGGTCTTATTCCAACAAATCATTAAATTCCTTTTCAAATTGCTTTTTTTTTTAAATGAAGAAATTAAATAAAGAAAATTGTACCCAAAATGTGGGCCTTTTTGTGCTCTTCTTTTTTCATTTTAGACTTTCATTATACAACATTCTATTTACATAGTTTTGTTATTTAAGAATATACAAAGCTGGAACTGGTTCCAACTCACAATGAAGGCATTTTTGCACTTCACTGAAACAAAAGTTGAAGCTCTGAACACTGTCACATCGACAATAAATGAGGCCAATTAATTCTGGTTTTCCTAAAAGGGAAAATATTTTAGAACATTAAAAATGTGAGTTCAACCAATTGATCTACACCCTGGAAATGCACCATTGGCCACAAGCCCTTATGTGGCAATGTGTGGAATGCCATCCTTTGCCTTTGCACACAACAAACTATTTTTTTTCAGAGGAAACTGAATGTTATAAAAAACATATAACTGTCTACAATTGATAAGACAAAAGAAATATTTATCTGAGTACTCTCCTACCAGCAGTGGTGAAACATGGAGGCCAGAAACAAATTAGGTGTGTGTGTATATAAATATATTTAACCCCCCAAGTTAATAGTGATAGTTCTTCACAATATCCTCTCCACCTCTAAGAACTGAAATCTCAGTTATATCCTGAAACAATGGTCAAATTTTTGAATAATACATTCCTTTCAACTTCCCATATAGTTTCACCAGTTAACACATGAATTCCTGCGGACTTTTAGTGCTCCCACATCTTGAGCCAAGGAGCTTAACAGCTTAACTACAAACTGTCAAGAAATACTTTCTTTTCTTCTATCTGAACTTGCTATCTCTGCCTTCCCCTGATGCTATTTTGTGATTGGCAAGGAACATTGGACAGCTGATCCCTCTTAAAAGCTCCATATAACTATTGATGTTCTCTGGGCCACTCTTTTGTTTGTTTAAAGGCACAGACTTGGCAGTTACATGTGTATGTACAATGACTTACGTTGATAAGCATATATATATATACACATCTGTAAATATAGACATTAAAATGTGATTGCTTTAGAAATGCAAATAGCAATCTTTCACAGAGATTAGATCCACATCTTCTCAAGATGCCTTTTCTCTTACAGACATTTTGCACTCTACAGAAAATAAAAAAGGCAGTGGTCATCAGAGGATTACGCTGCAGAAGTAAGCTCTTTGCTGACTTTAACCTGATGCAGCTACTCTGTGCCAGTCATCCACCACAGTGCTGGAGAGCGAAGGAGGTATGTTTTCTGTCTGTCTGGATGCCATGAAACAAAACAGAAGCTAGATAAGTTATCGTTCCTTTTTGTTTTATTTCCCCTAGATAATGTGGCTGTCGTTTACAGCCTTTCATGATGAGTTGTTAGGATTAACTAATTTATTGGAGACTTGTTTTGCTCACTATGACCTATGTGTGCTCATTTAGTATTTTTTGGAGCTAAATTTTAAGCTTTAGTAATATTTCCCTACTTTCTGTAAATGAGCAATGACACTTATGTTTTGCACTGTTAAGAATTCAGGATAAAGAATAAGAATATGAAATGTATTTTTTCTTCAAAAAAAGAAAAAAAAGATAAAAGAAAATAGAAATATAGAACCATTTATGTTGAAAGGGAGCTTTAAGATCATTGAGTCCAATCATAAACCCACCACTGCCAAGTCCAAAACACTAAATCACATCCCCAAGTGCCACATCTAAACCTCTTTTAAATACTTCCAGGGATTTGGGATGTGGGCAGCCTGTGCCAAAGTTTGACAACCCTTGTAACACAAAGTTTGACAAAATTAGATGAAAGAAGACAAAACAAGTCAGAATACTTTCTTTAATGTTACCCATATATTTCTGGACACATATAAAATCAGAAAATTCGTAAGACAGAGAATATAAAGAATTTAGCCTCAAACAGTTAACATGGAAATTTTTAAGCTGTGATGGATATATCATAAAAATCAAATTTCTCCTGAACTGAAATGGTTAATCTCATTTGAGATCACTCTTCACTTCCCTTCCTGGAATGGACCAGAGTCTCACTCCCACAGAGACTGAGCAGTTGAGATATCAGTAATCTTGCGGTAAAGAATTCAGGTCTGAGCTCTGAAACGGAACTTGTACACAGCATAAAATATTGCTGGCTAACTTCCAACCCATAAAGAGTCTCAAAGCTTTTGACAGGAGCAGCAAAGAACTGACTTGCAGACAGCTAATGATTTGGTTTCCAGACAAACAAATCCATTTGGGAAATGGCAAACCAACCATCTTTAAAAGGCCTCCAACAGTGTAGGTCACTATACCATATCTAATGGAAAGGTCATCTCTTTGGAAAGGTTAGAAAAAAGTGAGAGCTTTTCACTTTTTTCCTTCAGATCATTCCATTAAAGTGGAGCACAAAATGAAGGGAAGGAGATGGTTCAGTCTCACGGCTGCACATTCTGACTGCCTGGCTTATCAAGAGAATGCTGAGCTTTAGCACAGAAAGATGTATGAACTGGGATGAAGGAGATATAAACAGCACTACAAAATATATATTTTACTATTGCTGCAAAAACAGCAATTGGGCCTGGTTGCTGGTTAACACTGTGGTCAGCACATTTTTTCTTAGTTATTAAAAAAAAAAAATAGGGTGTGATTTCTACTAGGGACATTTTGAATGTTCCTGTTTTAATTGGTCCATAGTTCACAGTTCATTCTATGCTTCTTCCTACTTTTTGCCCTGACACCCGAAAACCAGAAAAGCTATCTCTTTGCTAAGGTAAGAAAATAAAAAATCCCAGTCCACCCTGTCCCTGTGTACACTAAGAATTTTTGCGTTACAGTAACTATGTAATTAGAAAGTGAATCTTCCTATTTGTTCCAGGTCCAAAAAAATTTTAATGAATGGTCTCTTATCAGATGATAAAATAAAATTGGGCCAAATCCATGGCAATATGATATGCATTTATATAGTCTGTTGCTGAAACTTTTTAGGTTTTGCCAGCATTCAAACCACAGAGCATTTTTTATTAGGGAATAATTTTTATTATTTATTTTTTTATCATTTATTCCAGATGATAAGGGTAATTTTCCCATTACCCAATATCAGTTTCTTGCATTAGAATAGTATTATAGTAGTATTATCTTTTGGTGCTTTTTTAGAGAGTACTCTGAATGTTTTGACACACATGGTCCTCATTTTTTTCAGACTTGTAATTCATCAACTGCTTTTGCTCAGTATTTTGTAATTTTGGATCTTTGTAAAGGTCTTACATTTTATCTGCAATAATAGTAATCCTGTGCCATTTCAGACAAGAGAAGTAAAAAAGAGGATAATAAATTTTTTTTCCTCATTCTTTATGATGAAGATTGGTTTATATTTATTTTTACTCATGGAAGGTAAGAGCAAGCCAAAAGGGCTTCATGTGTTGCAATTCACAAGATTACTAACATTTTCTTCAACATTTAAATTCAAAAAAGAAATAGATATTTTGTCTCACTTGTCATGCATTTATACTTCAATGTATATTTTGATGAAAATAGGTATTAACTTTAAAGACAAATTAAAAGAAAAAAAAAGAAAAGGAAATTAAAAGTAATGATAATTTTTAATATTTTACTATGAGTCAAGTGTTAGTCCTAGAAAGCTGATGCAACTTGTATCTTCTAGATTCTTCAAGGAAGATTGTTAAAATTTATTTGAATAGTTTCAAAATCAAGGACATTATTTGGCTAATTGATATAATATGGAAATGTTATAATATATCATCTTGAGAGTCTGGAGAATATGTGACCAGGAGAATATGAGCAAAATCTTTTGAGTATTTACTCCTTAAGCATAAGATTTCTTCTCCTTTATTTCTTATGTTATTTCACATTTGAAAACATTTAAACAAAAACATTAAAGGTTTTTCACAAAATAATATTCTTAGAGGGAAGGGTGTCAGAAAGAAAAATAAATTACAAATTTGTGTAATTTAAATGTTTTTTTCAATGGCCATTTGTACCTAGAGAAGGATCTTATAGCAATAATTATGAAAACTTTCTGCCATTTAATAATTTTCTAATGTTCACCAGGTTTTGTTATTCAAAATTCACTTTTTTCCAGGGAGAATTTTTTGCAGGCTGGAATTTAATCAAGAAAATTACTTTTGAATTCCCAATGGACAATTATCATGTAGTAGTATTAAATAAATAAATTATGCATTATTATTTGAATTTCATATAATCATAAATATGCAATTTCTTTATGAAAGCAACTAGTATACTTTGAATTTCAAACAGCAGTTTGACTCTAATATCTTGCATTATGCTAGTTATTTATATCCTTTGTACACATGAAGTGTAGATTACTTTGAGAAATATTATAGATGGATACAGATTGAAAAATCTCTCTGTTGGAAATACTGGCATATGAATTATAATTTCTATGAAAATTCACACTCTCATATATCAAACACATAAATATATTTAGAAAATACATGCAAAAGAGCTCTAGATTTGAGGTGCAAAACTGTGCCCATCATTCAATTAAAACTTGTTTCTGCACTCTTCAAGCAAGCGCGTGTTCCTGGATGAGATGTTCATCAAGTTCCAACCCTCTGCCATGGGCAGGGACACCTTCCAACAGACCAGTGTATGGGGTTTTCATGGCCAAGCTTTGGTAGTGTTGGGGAGGGCTACAGGGGTGGCTTCTGTGAGAAGCTGCTAGAAGCTTCCTCCATGTCCAGCAGAGCCAATCCCTGGGAGCTCCAAAGATGGATGTGCCGTTGGTCAAGGCTGGGCCAATCACAAATGGTGGTAACCCCTCTGTGGTAACATTGAAGAAGATTTAAGAAGAAGAAAAAAAGGTTAGTGCCCAGTTGTATTTGTAGCCAAAGAAGATCAGAGAGAGAATATGTGAGAGGAACAATTATGAAGATGCCAAGTTCAGTGGAGAAGGAGGAGGTATTCCAGGTATGCAGCTGACATT
This sequence comes from Turdus rufiventris, assembly GCA_013186435.1. Classification (NCBI taxonomy): domain Eukaryota; kingdom Metazoa; phylum Chordata; class Aves; order Passeriformes; family Turdidae; genus Turdus; species Turdus rufiventris. Next base: position 6,629,206 of record PYHW01010334.1, read on the forward strand.
CCCCTGCAGGTCGTGATGCAGACCACGGTGAAGCAGCTGGGCCCCTGCAGCCCAGAGAGGACCACAGAGAATCACATGCAGCCTATGGAGGAGACCCACACTGGAGCAGCTGGGTCCATATCTCAACTCATGAGCTCTTTGTTGTATTTTCTGTCCCCTGTCCAGCTGTGGAGCAGAGTGAGAGGACAGTGGGTGCCTAGTATCCAATCACTGCCAACCCACTACAACTCAAAGCCCCATCCAACCTGGCCTTGAGTACTTCCAGAGATTCCTGGACAAGAATAAATAACCCTACATTAAATCTGGAGACTTTCCACTCTCTCAGACTACTTTGTTTCAGCTAAATGATTGAGCCAACATATAAGACTCGTCTCTTTAAGTTTCTTTTTCTTTCAAATAATTTCCCAAGAAATGCAGATGATGGTTCTTCAGAGTCTTCCTGGACAAATTTGGTTCCTTTAAGTTGTTATTCAAACCTGTCTTTGCACTAAGATTTATTGAAATTATGGTGTTACTCCTGAGCTACCATTTCCCCTGGAGACTATTAAATCCTATATGGTATGGATTTGAACTCTCACTGGGAAAGAAAAGGAGGGAAGAGAGAACTACATATCTTTTAGGTCAAACATTGATTCTTTTATTTTCATTTTCTATATTCTTTGAACATTTTTTAATGTTATTGCTGGTGATAACAAAGAGAATGGGGAATACATAAGACTGGATTTACTCCTTACTGTTTTAGCCATAACTGTGAGCATTAGTTGATGTTTTGCTTCACAGTATCATTGTTTCAGCAACTTTCTGCATCTGGTTTCTTTATTGATGTTCATTTTTTTGTTCCTTGTCAGAACTATTAATTTAGTCTTTGCTCTGCATTATTTAGGAATCAACATGTAACTTCATGAAAATATTAAATTATTTGGGTTTAAGTTTTGTGGTATAAGCCTTAGATGTAGCTTTCTAGTATAACATTATTTTTTATTCCCTCAATAAAATTTCAGTGTGGTTTATCTCCCATTGCTGCTTTTATTGTTACTAGAAAATTGAATATTAGAAATTCATCTTATAGTCTTCTGTTACTCTTGAATGTTTTTACTGCTGTATTTTGAAGGAGACAGTTGATGCCACAAATAATTCCCTTAATGATTGTAAAATATTTTTTATTTTAAAATTATTGCATCATATATTTACCTTTTTTTTTTCCTCAGTCAACAGGGGAAGTTAGAAATTTAAACTGTATTTAGGCAACAATGTCCCATTATAGATCCTTTGCAGCTTAGCCTCAAGACCTCTCTATCTCAATTTCCCATGAAGAAAAGAAACCTTATATAGTATTGGAATAAGCTATGCTGCAAACTGATCAGCAACTTTGTAATAGTATAATAAGACATACATTGAACATCCAAGATTTCTAACAGAGCTGTTAAGAAAGTTATATTTTTTTTTTCTTGAAGATACTTGCCTCTTTTTTTTTTAGTTAAAACAACTCCATAATTAGCAAATCTGGGAGTTTTGTACTTCCAATAGAGTGCATTTTCTATGTGATGCCACAGTTTCTCCCCCAGGCAACAAAGACCCATGATGAGATACTGATCTGTGTTTCTACATTGTGACCAATAAAAGACAATGGGAATAAAAGATATAAATAATAAATCTTGTGAGTTACTTCAGGAAAGGATACAGTTGGAGTATTTTTATTGAATATTTATACTCACCCTGAAATTTTCCTCAGCCATATTTGCTATTAACCTTAAATGTTTAGAAAAATATTTGCATATATTTAGAAGATGTGAAATTTATTCAAATCATTTGTACTCACCTTTTTTACAACTGATCCTTTTTCTTACAGCACTTTTATTATATATATGACTCTGCCTGAGTTTAAAGGAGCCCTTAATTTATGGTCTCAAACACAGAGTGAATTATTGTAACAAGGATTCCATACAGCTGAACATGATGTATTCATGAACATGAACATGTTTTCTACAATTTTCATTATTCCCTTGCTGATGCTGAGAAATTACTATTTTTTTTTTTTTTTTGATGTGATGGTACCTACCATCTTGTATTTCAGTTTAGACATAGTGCATAATTTTATTTTTTTAATGTGAGTTTAAAATTAATCTTATATTTTAAACTATGAAAGAATTTTTTTTCTGCAAAGCAGAGATATTTTAAGAAAATTTTTAATTATCAAATGCATATACCACAGAGAGTGGAAGCTCACATTTCTTGGTATACTTTTTTCCTATTATTGGCATATGAGAAGTCAGGATTTGCATTGCAGATCTCTACTTTTAATATCTGAACTGTAGGTCAAACTCAGAAATGCAGCTCAAGGATTAAAAAACAAAAGTCAAGATTAATTCCAAATCTAGAAAAGTAAATTATTTTTAATTTTAGATCTTCTGCAGCATTTTAAATTTAATTTGCAGTCCTGTGCTTGAAACTTAATATAAAACTTCTGTTCTTCTTTAACTGCTTTACTTAAGGACAAGAAGACTTCTAGTTGAACTGTGCCCAGAACTGAAGTAAACTTTAACCATTACAGGGTGCTTCTAATTACTTTATACTCCTTGACCATGACAACTGTGTAAATGACACTAGAACATAAAACTGCATCCATGTCTAGTTATGTTTCCAAGCTGAAGAAGGTTTCTGGACCAAATTAAAACTGCATCTTAGAACTCCTCATTAAGCTAGGAGGTCTCTATCACGTAATCACAGAAAGGGTAATGTCAGAAGGGACCACAGTGTGACAGACATCTGGTGCAATCTCCCTGCTCAAGCAGGGTCATCCCCGAGTACATGGCACAGGACTGAGATGGCTCTTAAATATCAGCACCAAGTCTGCTAAATTGACCTAAGGTTCAGTTAAAACCTAGAACAAGACACTTAAGCCTGGATTGGCAAAATAACATAACAAGATGTGCTGGAATGGACTCAAAGGGGTCATTGAGTCCAACTCCTGGCCCTGCACAGCAGCATTTCCAAGAGTAACATTCTGTGTCTGAGAATGTTGTCCAAACTATTCTTGAACTCTGTCAGCCTGTGACCACTTCCCTGGGGAGCCTGTTCCAGTGCCCAGACACCCTTTGGGTGAAGAACCTTTTCCTTATGTAACCTAAACCTCCCCTGACACAACTTTGGGCCATTCCTTCATGCTCTGTCACTGGTCCCAGAGGAAAGATCAGTGTCTGCCCTTCTTTTTTCCCTCATAAAGAAATTTTAGACTGCCATGAGGTTTCTCCTCAGTTTCCCTTTCTCCAGGCTGAGTGAGATTAAGTGACCCCAGCCACTTTTCAAAAAGCTTCCCTTTWCGTTTCTTCACTGTCTTTATTGCCCTCCTTTGGACACTCTCTAATAGTTCAGTGTCTGTCTCACATTGTGGTGCCCAGAACTGYCCCCAGCACTGGAGGTGAGGCTGCCCCAGCTCAGAGCAGAGCAGGACAATCCCTCCCTTGCCTGGCTGTGATGCTGTGCCTGATTCCTCCAGGACAGGGCTGGCCCTCCTGGCTGCCAAGGCACTGCTTTTAAAATAATTTTTATTACAAAGTGAATTACATAATTTGTTATAAAGTGGCATCAGTCCTGGGTAAAGCATGAACATGTGTATGACAGACTACTCGATTTCCTCAGTCAAGGATTCCATCACTGGCCAGAGAGAGCAGCCACCTCACTCCCTGCTAGTCTTCATGACCATGAAGACCTGACACTGATGATCTGGAATCAGGCCCATTTTCTTGTCTTGCTTTTGCTGCAGAGAGCTGCACATGGCTGTCTGACTGGTACCACCAGGCACCATCAGACACACACCTGGATACCCTGTTAACACCTTTTCTGTTTCTTGGCCCTCTTTTCCACACCTTTGCTCTCCTCTTTCTCTGTTCAGTCTTCTCCCAAATAAACAATGTTACCTAATTAACTTTTCTCTCCTGGTGCCAGATGTGATACATTAAAATTAAATTTATTTCTGATAGTTACCTAGTTAGACTCTACCACATATGCCAGTGTTGCTACGATTAGTTAGGTATTACTGGTCTTTCAAGACTGTATTCCCAAAAAGCTGCCCAGCTTCCCTCAATTTTTCTGTGAATTTTGACTGCTTCTTACTCAACTTCCATTTTAATTGTCTGGGAGGTTTGCTTGGATTTATAAGTTTTGTCAGCCTCTCACAGAATTTCTTATGCTATATCCAGTAGCTTCCCAAGTCCTGCTCAGTTCTCTCAACCTTAAACTGGGTGAAAAGTCTCATCATTTGCCTGCAGCCTAACATATCAAACATGCAATGAAACCAAGTTTGTGGACTGAAAAACAGATGTTGTCTCTCATCATGTTAGCTTAGGTAAACAGGTTTAGAAAATGATGCGTTTAAACTGGTGTGACTTTCAAGTCTGTAGATGCTCTGAGAAAAATATACACAGCTACTAACTTAAAAGTTCTCTCTACTGCACACATACTTATTTACATACAGGTGATTTTTTTAGAGAGTAAATTTTCTCAAATTTATCCTACCTATGCCATGAATAATTGCCACAATAGTAGCTACAGTAATAATGTATAGGCTGCATAAAGATTGTATAAATTCAAACTCTAATTTTAGACAATATCCTAAAGAAGAAATGAAGGCTGGAGCTAAATTATCTCCAGAATGCTGAGTTTTTTCCTTCATGTGGTGTTTGCTTTGAAAAGTCATATGTAAGTTACATCTCTGTTGATATCAGTAAATGTGAATACCATGGTAGTCCAGGCATTAACAGATAAACTTGATTGAAAACATTTCTACATTTATCAGTAGCTAAATCTTTTCTGTTGTGGGAAGATGCAGTCTTTAAATAGCTTAAATATTTTGTTTCAACAACAGCAACAAAAAAGTATCTGTTTGAAAGAAGTCTTCTGTCCGTATATTAAAATATGACTCTTTTGAATATTTCCTGTATATATATGGGACTTTCATGTGCTTTCTCATGTGCTGTCTAATACAGACATCTCCTGAGAATACTTTCCAATTGCTTTCCCAGAAGTACAAAGATGCTGCATTATGATATGGTAACAAGGGAGCAGAGAGTCCACCTTCAACCTTCATTAGATAGGTTGTGACTTTTCTTTTATTAATATAAATTGCTTCATTATAAGAGACCATTTAATTATTTCTGAATTCACAAAAGAATATTCAAATAACCCCCAGGGAGGTTTAAATTTCTGATTTTACTGTAGAATGATGGACATTTGAGACAGTTGTCAGGGACCCTCTTATTATAGGTAGCCAGAAAATTCCAATAGCTCTGAAATCAAGCTCACCATATTGAGAAAAACAAAAGAAAGAAATAAAAGATGTATGTGTAAAACTTTGTACAAGATAATCATAGTGCTTAGAATTGCATTAATCTAACCATCAGGGGTTTGTAAGATAGTTATAAATATTTTATTGTATTTTTAATGATAAAAAATTCTTAATGGATATAATATAGGGTGAGTGCACTACTACTTGAAAGCTTTGATGTATGGAAACTCCATCAGCTTTGAGCTGAATCAATAAATCTCACAAGTTTGTGTTATGATGGCTTAGTATCCTGTCATCTACTATCCATTTACAACAAAAAATGAAAAACTATAATAAAAGCATACAGCTGTGTTTTGGAGGCTTTTTTCAGAAATTGAAACAGGCAAAGAGATTATGAGTAGGAGAGTGCAAATAACAGAATTCTTTATTTCTGTGTGTAAAAATGATTTTTTTAAAAATGATGTCAGGAAAATTAAGCACTAATCAACATGGAGAAGATAACAATTCCATGTTCGTATATACCCCAAGACGTTTAAACTCTTATATTCCACAAGGAACGCTGAGTAAGTAACCTGAGATCTGTGCCTTCTCCTTGTTTGATGCTGTCTACTCTCTTTTTCAAAACAAAATATATATGCAACAAAACCTGGCACTCAGGTTTTGCTTCTCTTTAAAAAGAAAATTATCCATATAGGCACTTATTCCTGTTTGCTTGTAGGCTCTTGTCCAGGAAGTATATAAATATTTAAATGCAAAGCAAAATAGCTCTAATCAAAGGTTGTGCAGTAGCTCTGATTCAGAGCAGTGGGTGGCCTGGCCTCTCAATTAACAGGGAGATTAAAATCTGTGTCCTGAAATGGATTCTGAGGATTTAAACCTTGACAGTGTGGTCACACTTTAGAATTATTAAAGCAGAAGAGAACATCTCTTTTCTGCATCCAGCAATCTCAGCTGATAATGTTGAACAAATTTTACCTCCATTTGTAAAACATAAAAATAAAAAAGTGAAACATTTGATGACTTCATTATTTTCCTGCTTACTTTATGTCGTCTTTACATCTAACTTTTGTCACCATCAGAGCTCTCTGATGGCATTTTATTGAAAAAATAGTATGTGCAAATGTATCTAATTTATAAATTATAAAATAGGCAATGTTTCAATTTGAAAAGCAATAGGAAAAGAAAGATAAATTATTTTAATACAAAGAAAAATATGAATGAAGGCAAAAATAGCTTCTAATAATAACTGCCAAAACCTCTAGTTCCCTTTCTTCTTGCAATTCTTCTATTAAACTACTTAAACTAAAATTTCTCACTGAACAAAAATTTAGGATATATATCAGAAGCTTTGAAGACTTCGTGGTATCAGATTTTAGAAACGTGAAAATTACTTAGGAAAAACCTGCCATTTGTAAATAAAGAATTACAGTAATTTCATGACCATAAGGTGCACTGGACTATAAGGCACACCCCCGGAAGTCGGCAACATATTGTAACTTTGTACATTATATAAGGCACACCGGACTATAAGGCGCACCTTTTTTTTTGCAGCAAGGATACGCCTCCAGCACCCCCAACCTGGTTGCTGGCCAAGGCCCCACCTCCACACCGTTGCCGTGGCCCCATGGGTCCCTGGGCTCACCTGCACCCGGCAGTCACGGCGACATGGGGCCACTCCCCTTCACAGCCCGGTGCAGCTGCAGGGCCACTCCCCACTCACAGCCTGACACAGCCCCGTGGGGCCACTCCCCCCCACCCCCCCGCCATGGCCCGGCACAGCCCTGTGGGGCCACTCCCCACTCACAGCCTGGCGCTGCTGTGGGGCCTCTCTCCCTCGTGGCTCGCACATCCATGTTGTAAAATTTAACAACTTTGTCCATTATATAAGGCACACTGGACTATAAGGTGCATTTCCGGGTTCGGGGGAAAATTTTAGTCAACAGGGTGCACCTTATAGTCGTGAAATTACTGTAAGCATTTGAGGGTTGGCTTGATTTTTATTTCTTGATACTCAGTGCTTTTCTGGTTTCCTGAAATTGACTGGGTCTATTTCTCCATCTTTAGGACAGCTTTTATGCATATTATTTTCCTTAAAGAGTTCCTTTCCTGATATATTAACCTGGTTTGTAGGATCTTGCTTTTCAATTTCTTAAGGGAAAAACTCTCTCTTATATTCCAAGTTACAAAGAAATGCTTGATTTTTTTCATAAAGACAAACTGCTTCAGGGAAACTGCATATCCAGTGGTGGCATCTCAATGAAGCTGAAGTTATAGGAATTTTACAGATATCAGTGAAATAATGGTTTAAATTTTGATTTCCATTTCAGTTGTTTGCAAGCATCTGTGTCAGCTTAATTATGTATGAAAATATTCAGACTTTCGAGAGAGTCAAATACTTGCATAAGCATGTGGCCAGTTAGTGTAAGATTCTTTATCACTATCACCTGACGTGTATGACAAGTAACTTTAGTGTAATGCATCTTGCTTAATTTTATTGATTTCCGAATGTCTTCCACATGATGAAGGACTGCAGACTGTTCTCAGGTATCTTACAGTCCCTTTAACATCTTTATGTGGATTTTAAATGTTACAACATCTTCATGTTTGCCAAAGTTTACATCACTTTTTGTAATTCAAATCTGAAGATTCTGAGAAATAATTTAGTACAGTAAATCTAAGAAGAAAGAAAATGTAATGTTAAAATTATGTTCTCTGATGATTTTTCTGTGGTATTCTATGCTATCATATGAAACAGCTTAAATAATTTCTCAAAGATTTTGTTTCCTGCATATCTTTTATTGAAAGAGCTCCTATTTGACAAATACAGTTGCTGCATTTTTAATTCATACCAGAGAGCTGAGATCAGCTCATGGGTCAGTTTGCTGAACTGCCAACACACCAAGCTTTGGCATTCTTCACAATTACAATTTCCAGGGTCGCAATTGTACATCATTAAGACAAAGTAACCACAGAGTAAATATTCTTCCATACGCCTCCTTGATCAGGACGGGATTAATTTAAATGTCTGGTGAAATAAAGCCTTTGTTTTGTGCCATTTTGTATTCCATCATATTAACTATTTCCACATATGTCTATGTTCTTCAGTCTTTTTGTTATACTAACCCTGAAAAAGACAACACTTTTCTTCACCAAAATTCATTTATACTTCTACTGTGGGTTTTAGAAACATGTGCTCTGTGTAGTAAATGAGTTATTAGTACTAGCCACACACTTAACTGAAGAAATAGCATTTGTAATCAGAGTTCTTCTGACTTCTCCTAAGAAACAGGACCATTGTTTTGCTCCAATTTAAAAAATTCTTCAGCTTTTCCAGATTTTTTTTAGTTGTTGTTCAGTACTTCACTTTTCTGTTTCTCCCTGTCAGATTTTAACAGCTCAAATAATTCTGCGATTTTTGAATATTTTATTTCTTTTGGTTTTCTTTTTGTAGTTGAATTTTGATAGTAGATGGAAAAGGTTGTTGGGTGCCTATATTGTATTTCTTCATGACATGCTTGTTTAATTCACATACTATGTAACTACCTCTGCCTAAATAATGTTACTGAAATTTAGAATTAATAGCTAAATTTCAAAAATAATATACAGTAATCTCATGAATATAAGGCACACCCTTTTGTCTAAAATTTTGATCAGAATCCAGAAGTGCACCTTATAATCTGGATGTGCCTTATGCATGGACAAAGTTCAGAAATTGGCCAACCCAGAAGTGTGAGGTGTGAGCCGAGCCAGAACTCATGGGAGCTGCAGCTGCCAGGCGGTGGAAGCTGGGACCTGGCATGGCCGCCAGGTGGGGGGACGCCAGGATGTGGTACAGCCACTGGCCAGGGGGAAGTGGCACGGTGCCGACCGGAGGGATGTGGCGCAGCTGCCGGCCAGGGGGAGGCTGGGACCCGCTGCAGCCGCTGGGAAGGGGGACACCAGGACACGGCACAGCCATGCAGTGGGAGCCAGGAACCGTGCCAGCCAGCGCTGGGTGAGGTGGGAGTGCTGGGGCCCATGGCACAGGGAGGGCACCTGGGGCTGTGTTTAAAGGCTACACTGAAAAATGTTTGCAAATTGAGCACCTGCCAGTAATTAGTTCCTTTGTTGCACACAGCACAGCTCCTCTCTGCAAAACAAAAGTGCGCCTTATATAATGTACAAAGTTGCAAAATTTGCCGACTACTGGAAGTGCGCCTTATAATCCGGTGCGCCTTATAGTTGTGAAATTACTGTACTTTACTCATGCATATGTATATATATATAAAAATGTGTTTTATCCTTTGTACTAGATTAGAACAAAAGACTTATCTAGCCCAGTGTCCTTTTTGCATCCAGATCTTCCTGACTAAGAAATGCTTCTGGATTATCATGTCTAGGCTACTAAAGAATGTTGTGAACGTGACCAGCTACAGATATGTTTTACCTTCCCAACAACCAGAGACATTAAGTCCCATAATTTCATTATGCATATTTTGAAAAATATTTATATTTTTCTTTTTCTTATATATATTGTAATGGACTCTCCTAATTTGCTCTTTTTATGAAAGTTAGAGTAAATAGGAACACAGGCCATAAAGGTTGTGTCAAATCTGGTTACAAAAAGCTTGATTCATTGAGCTCAATCAAAAGTTCTTTGAGCTAAATAAAAAGTTCATAAGAAAGCTTTTTCAAGCTTGGGCTTTTTTAGATATGGTAGACTTTTGAAGCTGTGGCTGTGGTTGCAGATGCCTTTCTATGAAGAAAGATTTTAGTATTAAGCTGAGCCTATGTCTTGACTGAAAATCTCACTAATGCCAAGTGCTCAACAAACACAAATTACTTCTGCTGTTTCTTTTCTTTTATCAGTTTGTAGTTTATGTTCCCCTGAGGAACATTGTTTCTCTTGAAGACCAGGTTATCTCTACAAACTCTAAGAAATTGCAATAATGGTGAATTTTTCATTCTGTATGAGGGGAAGCAAGAGAATGACAAATACAATGAAACGTCTTGTGTCAGGTCATGCAAGAATCTGTCCTTCACTTATAGTGCAGAAATGCACAGACTATATCCAGAAGGCAGCTCAAAACATTTGAGGTTCTGGGCCTGTGTGAGTTTTAAACAGCTCCATGCTTTTACTGATTTAATGGAAGCTGAAGATCTCCTGTCAGTTCCAAGTGGTCTTATGGACAAAGAAGTAGAGCAGAAGCTGATCTCTGCACAGGGAAACATGCAATGCACATCACCCTCACAGAGAAACAGTGGGAGCCATGGGAGTGTCTCATTGAGTATGGCTGTATCTAATGTGCAAAATTACATTTGGTCAGTTATGCAAGCTCTTTTGAAGACTGTCATACAGAAATTTAACCATCAACATTCAGGTAGGTTAATGAGGGTGGTTTTAGAGATGGATAGATAGATTGGATTAAGTTCAAATATGAAATTCTACCAAGATCACTACTACACTAGCTAGCTGCAGGATACTCAGGACCACTGATGTGCATGTGATTCTTTACTTACCAAACTATAAAGTAAAAATGGCATCAAGTGACTAAAACCCAGTTACAATCTTCTGTCCCTGTTTCTCATTCACACCCCTGTGCTTATTGCTTATTCTCAGTCAACATTTTTGTACAATTTCTGCTGTCTTAATGCCCTCAATCTTATTCTAATGCACTTGTGTTTCATCATCCTAATACAATGCCCTTTCAGGCACCATATTAAATAAGATTCATGCAGCTTATTCTTGCTTGATATTGTTTCACAGTTAGTACTATATTTCACATATTTATTCACTATATTATGAAAGCCTCTATCTCTGTCTTCATATACCAGACACTGTAGTGGAGAACCTGATGAATTAATGAAGAAGGACATAGCTTCAGTGCCATGGCACAGCTATAGAAGTTGCTATGGACTATTTCTTCCCAGAAGCAGCTCACCAAAAGTGAAACCTGCTCCAATGTATATCTAGTATTATATGCAAGACTCTGTTGTATCACATAGCAGAAAACAGCTAAATCAAGACTTATGGGGTATGCATAAAGAACTCTACTCAGTCCAAATCACATTTAACTATAGACTAAGTCCTGAATAGCAACCTATTGCTTTTACATCTCAAGTGCTGTATAACAGCCCTGCTTTAGCTTGAACCTTCTGTAAGCCCATGAACTTCTTCATCATCTCTTCTGTGATGTGAACTTAGTTTAGTTTTCAGCTAATGGGTGGAGATATCTAGGGTCTTCTAATTGTTCTCTCAGCTGAGATTAGACACAGAGCCTTACTTCTGGTGCTGCTTGATTTCTCAATACTTACAGAGAGAAGACATACTTGTGTTAGGTAGGGCAACAGTCTCCTAAGGAGTTATGTGACTTCTGACTTCTCTCCATTGCCAGAATGAAGAAATTAGAGGGTGTGTTTGGGTAGCCTAGGTACCTTTTTTTTTTAAGATATGTACCTAGAGTTGTCTTGAGAAAGTGCAAATGCTAGAAAAAAATATTATTGTTTTAAGCTATATCTAAATACAATGTGGTTTAGATACATGAAGCTTCATAGTATCATGACAATAAGAATAAAAAAAATTATGATACTATGAAAGAATCAAAATTAAAAGGTTCTTAAGAGTTAAATAAGTGGTATTTCTTAATATGGACTCTTAGTTTTTCTACTTTATGACGAGTGTCTCCATGTGAACCTGAATTGCCATCTGAAGTACAGTAATTTCATGATTACAAGCCGCATCATTTTGACTAAAGTTTTGGTCCATACTCGGAAGTGCGACCTGTAGTCCGGAGCGGCTAATATATGAACAATGTTCTAAAAGTTGCCAACCTGGAAGTGAGAGCCTGCGGCATCCCCAAGCCAATCTAGAGCCTGGCCGGCCCCAGCAGAACCGGGGTCAACAGCGTGGGGAAGCCTGGCAGCGCGGGGTAGCCGAGCAGAACCAGGGCTAGCAGCACAGGGGAGCCCAGTGGAGCGGGGAAGCACAGCGGAGCAGGGGATCATAGAGCACGGCAGCGTGGGGAAGCCCAGCAGAACTGAAGCTAGCAGCGCAGGGCCGCCCGGCAGTGCGGGGAAGCCTGGAAGAACCCAGGGCTAGCAACGTGGGGGAGCACGGCAGAGCCAGGAAGCCCGGCGGCATGGGGGAGCCCGGCAGTGCGGGGGAGCCCAGCAGAACCAGGGACAGCAGTGTGGGGGAGCCCGGAAGAGCCAGGCCAGGTCGAGCAAATGAGGCGGCGGCGGTGCAGGCAGCAGGCTGGGGCGAGCGACCCTGGCCCCGTCGGTGGCTGGCCCCGAGCAGCCCCGCCGAGCTGTAGTGCCGAGCTGGGCCACCCGGCCCCATCGGCAGCCCCAGGGGGCCAGTAAACCCTGCGATTCTGCGATTCTGTTACTAATTGGCAACTTTGTTGCACGCAGGTCCTCACTGCGAATGACAGAGCGGCTTATAATCAGGTGCAGCTTGTGTATGGACAAAGAACGAAATGTTGCCGACACCCGGTGATGCGGCTTATAGTCAGTGCAGCTTGTAATAGTGAAATTACTGTATTGTGGATTTTGAACCAAGTATATTTGTCTTGCCTGAGTTATTATTCCACTCAGAAAAACAGAAGGAAGCATTGTTGTCTCAGTTATAGTTTCAGGCTTTCTTCATAGTCATAACAGGTATAAATGTATTTGCATTTTAAAATAAACAAAACCAACCAAAAAAAACCCAGTCTATAGATGTAGAAAACATTTTTATGTTGAGATGTTAGCAACCATCTCCAATGTTTCCCACAGTAGAAGCAATGGAAAACATTGGTCCCATACCATGTCATATCTTGTACATTCTCCAACTTTATCATTCAATGGTACAAAGCTCTATTTGAAGGTGTGTAAAAATAGGGAATTAACTGTGATTTTATTACTCAGTATTATTGCTTACTATCTGAGTAGACATTTTAAACTACCATGTTCTAGTAATTGAAACTGTCTGCCTAGACTTCTGAAATTAGCACTCTTCAAGTACTGCCAAAATATTGTATCTTCAAAAAGCAGCTGAAAAGTCTAATGTTCAAATTCTTTCCTCCTTGTTTGAGGAATAAAATTATTAAATCTGACTGAGCTAGGATTTAAAAGATGTTTAGGTTGAAATAGAAATACTCAGGGTAGTTTATAAACTGTAATATGAGTCTGATTAAATAGATGAAAATTTGAGTGTCACTGAACATTATTAGGATGAAGGTCTCAATTAAACCTTTAGCATCCTCAATATTTCTGGTTTCCCATAGGGTGATTGCATTCTTAATGTAGGGCAAGATTCATATATTATTAACTAATTAATGAGTTTCCACAATATATGAAAACCTTTGGCATGAAACATCTCCTTAGATATTAAAGGTGACTAAAAGCACAGAAAAAGGACAAAGGGGAAGAGTACTCAAAGTGAGAATCACACACTCACTTGCTTTGGTCATAATTATAGCTCATATCAAGTTCAATTTTCATGAGAGGTATGCAATGAAACATCCTTAAAGTACAATGTAGAAAGTACCCTGTGGGCTTCAATTTACTGCTACTTTTTATATGCACTTTTAAAAGAAGCCAAGCATAAAATTTACTCATGTAGGTCCCTCTGCACCCATTATAGGAAGAGGGCAGGAATCACAAAAAGATTTCTTGGTCATACATATGCAAGGTGTGTGACTTACTAGAATTTCATATGTGACTATGAAATAAAAATGTGTCCCAACCTGTACTTTTCACTTTCTCAGCATTCTCTGTGAGGGAGGGATAAAAGCAGGTACACAAAATCATTTTTACTGCTTACAGAACAAGATTAATTTGAAGAGAAATTGGTTCTTTGCACAGAGAAAGATGTGCACCAAATCAGCAAATCTAAAGTTTCAAATACTGTTAACAGCTGGAGTGGAGTGATAGCTTGTTATAGATACACCATGTGGAACTATGTTATTTAGTAGCATATTAAAACATTTCTTCTCATCAAAATATTCCAAAAACCTTCCAGAATATTTGACATCCTCATTGAGGACAGTAGCCTTGTTTTTACACAACTTCTCTGCAGAAACTTGGATGACAAAAATCTATTATCATGGTGCAAAAATTGGTGGTGGTGCTCCATACAAGCTTTGCTTGTACAGAGAGTGCTCTGCATGCTGCAAACATGCACCAAGTGCTGGGCAGACTGGAACTGCTTCCTCTAAGAGAGAAATGGAACTCTCTGCCTGTGTTCAAACAATTAGGTACAGTTGGTATCCTCACTACAACCTCTTGGAAGCAGGTGTTCTGTGCCAGGCACTGGGTATACTGGGTGTTGAGTCTTTCCTGGCACAAAAAAAAAATAAAAGCCATATGCAGAAGTGGTAACATAGTCAAACTGCTCTGGGGCTCTCCCCACTTAGTCATGGAACTGTGTTAGAAGCAGCAGCTGAAATTGAGGTCTCACATGGGGATTGTTTATACAAAAGCAGTATGTAGAATTGGATTGGAGTATTGGAGTTATATAGGTAAAAATGAGGATAAAGCTGAAGTCTTTAAAAAACTCTCTCTTAGCATTACTTTACCAATGCATTTTCTTTTTCTATAAAATGAAAAGAGCCTACAATAAGCAGTGAGTAAAACCTAAAATCTTTATTTCAAACTTCTGGTGACAGTAGATGGGTTTTTTATCACAAATGAGAGGTTTTTTATTTTTTTTAATCAGGGTTTTTTTTCAGCATAATCTTTCCTTGAGAAAAAGCTGAAAAAATGACAAAATAGTATTCATGATACATTAATTAATACTAGAGCCAGGTTGTAAAGGGTTTCAAACACAACCCTAGTAAAGCAAATTATGAAGACATAAATAAATAAATAAATATTTTTAAAAATCCACGTATAGAATTCACAAAGTGAAAAAAAAAAAAAGGTGACATTTTGAATTTTTAAATGAAGGAGACTTTCAATTTGTTCAGGCAACTTTACTGGGTTTTCTGAAAAGCAGAAAATAAATTGGCATTATAAAGAACTGATCTATATAACTATGCTTCCTGATTATTAACTGCAGACTGCATTGGGAAAAGTACAGCAAAACAGGAAAACCTATCACCTCCCATGTGTTTCAAGAGCCTCCAGGGATTTATTGCCCTTTCTGAAAATACCATAATCAAGAAAAACTTGATAGCTAAACTCCTGTCTGGATAAGATTGCCTTAAAAATTATTAAATTTCTTTTGCAGACCTGATAGCCTGTAGGGCTGAAATTTATAGAACTTTTTTTTTTCTAAACACTTGTAAACATTTATAGTCTTACATCACAAAGTACTTGTCCAAGTAACTGTTGTATTAACTGTATCAAAAACAAGAAGCAGGATATCATAAAACTGACTGAGAAAGAAAAAACATGTTGATGTTTTTTCTCTCACTTTACATAAGGCACAAAAACCTTGCAAAGGGAGTGTTTTGGTTTTCTTAGTACCAGATATGCCTGTGAATATCGTGTCACTCTTTTTTCACATGCAGCTGAGATAATTGTTTTTTACTGCATCTTTGCTCTTTCAAGCTGAATAAACCAATACATTAATGCTATCTACATACAGTTGAATGTTTATATTGTGCTGAAGCCCTTAAATGTAGGGTTCCCTCAAACCCTTTAAATCCACATAAAAAGGTAAATGTGGAAGGCATAATTTTAGTAGATGACTAACTTAGCTAAATCTCTCTGGGGGCTGTCTATCTCGATCCGTGTGATTTAAAACCCTAAAAAATCCCTTACATTCCTGAATTAAAATGGTCTGAGTTCTAGAAAGGGCAAGATCTTGCAGTTATCATTTAAAACTACTTTTAAACTACTTTTCTTAAACATCTCTAAAAACCTTCTTGCATATTTTCCCCAATGACTGTATCCCTTACTTTGATCTCCATTTATATCTTACCATCAAGCATTGCTTTGAGTTTTCAGCATGTTTAAAAAGTGAAGTTAAGTTGCAGTTCAAATAGAAATGGTAGCAAGTACAAAATGAAGAGTTGAGGAATAGGCCTTCTAAATTCTCCTACTAGGGCTATTTTTATAATTAAATACAAGTTGAATAATAATAATAATAATAATAATAATAATAATAATAATAATAATAATAATAATAATAATAATAACAACCACCTAATTAACCAATACATACATACGTAAAATATAAATACACTCGGTACTATAGTAGTTTCTTAGGTGACAAGGCAACCTTACTTAGTCAGAATAAAATTTTTTGAAACTTGCTCTTCCTTGGATCCTTCAGAAATATCAAGAAGAACAGATTTCAGTTGAGCTACTCATTGTCTGGCTCCTGCAGCAGAACTGAACTTATTATTTTGGGAAATAAATCTTCAGTTGGTAAGAATTTCAGGAATTTTTAACACCCGGAAGAAACAAGCAAATAAAAAATAAAAAGAGGCTTTTTCCTACATGGAGCCATAGTATTTATTTTTAAAGTGACTGTATTGTTTCTAATTTTGCATACATTTAAAAATACTACTGAAATTCTCTTGATTCAAAGTTGGCATTATCTGTGGCTTAACCATTTGAATCCTTGTTCATCTCTTTATAGAAACTAGGCTACTCATGGGCCAATTTGAAAATAGACACCTTTGGAATTAGCAGTACCTATTAAAAGTAATGAGTGTTTTATCCCCTTTTCAGTGTTTACATAGAAAGCAGAAAGATTTTTACTAGAGCTTAAATTAAAAACTAGAAGACTTACTGCTCTATACCAATAAATACAAGTCAATATGTGGACATGCATTTTATAGATATAAGAACAAAATGTAATTATGCTATATCTCAATGCTAAATTGTATGTGAAATTGGTTTTTAAATTAAAATAAATTTACAAACAGCATATAAGTTTATACCCTATACTGGCAATATCAAAAACCAAATGAGATAATACATCTTATCCACAGAAGAGGATATATTTTTTTCATCCACATTTGAATCATTGCTCTCTTCTATTCACTGGATGGAGAACAAAGAACAAGGAACAATTTCTTTTGTGTTTGGCATTATTCTTTATTTACCCTGGGCTGACACACTGCTTAATCTTAGATCTTTCATGAAGTACATACAATAAAATACAATTAAAACAAACCTTTGTCCATGAACAATAAGGTGCATAGAATAATTTCATTTTATCTATGTACATTGGAAGACTGGCTGCAGAACTGATTCTTTCCATGAAAAGGTACCATTCAACTAGGGTAAACATCTAAACATCTGCTATCTAAACATCTGCTTTTTTTTTTTTTATTTTTTTATTTTAAGGAGAATTAAACTCTACATTTTCATTTTGCAAAAACAAGTATGCATATTTTGGTATAGCTAAAGATAGTCTAAAGATAATCCCTCTCTTAAAGTCATGCTGGGATCACTGTCTTTGTCTCATAAGTCTGACTCTTTCCCTCAAGGTTTTTATTCTAAAGATACTTGCATTTCCTAGATGAAAGGCCTTCCGACTCAGGCATGCTGAAAAATTTAGAGCTGAAGAGTCAACTTCTGATTCATGCAAATAATAAAACCAGCAAAACATAAGGGAAGAAATGTAACAAAACCAACCTACCATACTTCAACTTTTGTTTGTCTTCCATATGCTCCTGGCACTGTAACTAATACTACCCATGCTGGTTAGCAATGATGTCAGAAGGTGAAGAGAAGAGAGGAATTTTGGATTATTCAGTATTATTCTAAAGGCAGATGATTTCATGCACATACCTCAGTAGTCACAGCACAGCAGCAAAATTTTCTTTTTACATTTTGCTTTAATTCTACTAGGTAATAAGTGTTAGATTTAGAAAACACTGGTTGAAATTTTGCAGTGTGTCTCATGTAGGAGGTTCTAAGGAAATATAATGATTCTTCTGGCTTGGTGAGTTATGAATCCATAAAAAAGGGTTTAGATGAAAACTGATGACTGAGAGCTACAAGGTCTTATGTCTCATTAATGATCTTCTAAATGAACTGTCATGGTAAATCAGGGTTGGGGTTTTTTTTGCTATTTTGCTCTGGTAATTTTTACATGAGAAAATAAACTGAAATGTTAAAGCAGCAGGGTCAATATAAAAATCAGGATTTTACAATCCGAACAACGTTCTTTACAGTCTTCCTGACACAAGGGAGCATACAGACAGCTCTGCTCTCTGAGAAGGGGTGTCTCAGAATAACCAAAGTAAACATTTGCAGTAAAGAAATTAATGGTTTTTGATGTGAGTACAAGATTCATCCCAGGGCTTCTGTACTGTGAATGTTCATGGAAAGCAAGTAAAGACAGCTTTTCTTTAGATCCTGGACTTAGCTTTGGGAAAACCTAAAACAAGCAAAATGAGTACATTCCTTCCATCTAGAGACTGTGCTTGCTTGATTGTGAAGCTTGGGAAAGAGGAGACAGAAAAGAACTTTTTTTTTAAATTTTTAATTTATTTTATTTTAAACCGGAAAGGCTCTTAGTAAAACACTGTTTTTGTAGCACACTGTACCACATTCACTTTCACCTACATCTCTAACCTTTTAATTGTAACATGATATCATTAGTAATTGATGGGCTTAAATCAATTCTCCTTCATGAGAGAAAATTTTGGTCCTGTCTTATATCTGTAATTCTAGAATACGAAAAGAATTAATATGTTGCAGAAGCTGTAAAAGAAAGCTGTGAAAACCCTGAAAATGTAAAACTCAAGTTTCATTTAAGCTCTAGGGAGGTGCAAGAAAAATTACAGTATTTCCACATGAATAAGTAACATGACAAGTCCCGTAGAAGAGTGACACAAAATTCATATGACACATGAAATGGACTGAAATTTGCAAAACTGACAGGGTTCCAAATCTAACTGCAAAATATAAAGTTGGCACGAGGAACCATGTTCCAGCAAAATCCTTCAGGACCTGATTTCTGACCTGAGACTGCTTGACAGTTTTATCAGTTATCAGAAAGGAGGAATATGATGAAGTTTTCAGAGGGATGATGAATGGTATAAAGGATCTTCTACTGATACAATGTAGTCTGGTAGAGTTGGGCTTAAATGCACAGTAGAGTCAAATGGAACTACATTTCAGGAATAAAAATGTAGAAAGTATGACTTGTGTGGGGAAATCAGTCTGGTCACTGGAAGGGAGTTTGACTAGAGTTTGAGGTGTATAGTGGATTATCCATGGAATACAGATGTGCAGTACAATACAGAAGCTATAGATCTCTATATAAATCTATAGACCTCTGAGCAGAGAAGATTCAAGAGGTAGCAGGAAAGTCTTCCTGGCATAAATTCTCATAATTTCATAATTTCAATTTAACATAGTCCTCTTCGAGGGAATTTTGGAATATTCTTAATTTTTTCAAGTTGAAGGATAAATACCTAAAGACTTTCCTACAATTTTTTCAGTAGGACTAATTAATCTGTTATAAAGATAAAATAACCATATTTTTAAAAAATGAATCAAATTAAGTGCAGTAATATAGATTTTGGAACTTTTTTTATTATAGGTAAATGAAGAAAGAAAACATTATGACTTCTCAAGAAACTTCAGAAGTGCTCTCCAACACCAGAAAAATGTTTCTCGTGACGTACAGTAATTTCATGATTATAAGTCACACCATTTTGACTAAAATTTTGATCCCAACCCAGAAATGTGGCTTACACTCAGGAGTGGCTAATATATGAAAAAAGTTCTGAAATTTCCCAACCCACAAGTGCAAGCCAAGGTGCCAAGCCGAACACCTGCCAGTAAAACCCGGGACTGTGAGATTGTTACAAATTGGTTACTCTGTTGCACGGCGGGTGGAGGCGGGCTCCATGCCGGCAGCACCGGGGGCAGGCTGGGGGCTCTGTGCCTCCCTCTTGCTGGTGCCACGGGAGTAGGTGGACTCCGTCCCCACCTGCCGGAACGGGAGCAGGGCAGCTGCAGCCCTGCCTGCCAGCCTCACCGCAGGAGCAGGGGGACTCCATCTCCACCTGCCGCCATGGGTGCCAGCTAGCTCTGTCCCTGACTGCTGCTGCAGGGCAGCGCTGGGCGGGGGTGAGCGAGCCTGGTGGTGGCGGCGGTGGCAGCCAGCCCCAAGTGGCCTTGCCAAGCAGCAGCACCAAGCTGGCTCACTTGGCCCTGCCAAGCAGCCTCCAGAGGGCCGAGCCCGCCCTGCCCCAAGCTGAGCCAGTAAACCCCACGATTCTGCAATTCTGTTACTAATTGGCAAGTTTGTTGCACGCAGGTCCTCGCTGCGAACGACAGAGTGGCTTATAATCAGGTGTGGTTTATATATGGACAAAGACCTAAGGGTTGCTGACACCCAGAGGTGTGGCTTATAATCAGGTGTGGCTTGTAATCGTGAAATTACTGTAACTTTTCCTGCAAATATCATATCCCAAATACAGCAGAAGTTATATTTTTTTTTAAATTTGAGATTCATAATTCTGCTAATTCAGTTCTTCATCCTTATAACAGAAAGCAAAAAAGACAATGAAATGTAATTTACAGGCAATCAGTCAGTCAGTGATACTTCATTTCATTCATGCAGAATCATCAGACTCTGATCCAATTAAATCAAACAGCTCACAGGTATTCAAAAAATTTTTTTGATCTTTATTTACCCTTTTCCCCCACTCCTTCTCTTTAGAATTCAGACATTCTTAATGTCATTATTTCAGTTAAAGAGTTTCTTTTGGTAAAGGAATAATTCTAGTATTATAATAAGATATCTACATTTTTTGGTATAATAATTTCTTATTAGGAAAGAAGGTATCTGTATTAAAAAATAGGCTATAAAAATAGCTTCCAAACTTGCTGTAATTATTTTTCCTGTAAAATTATACAATCTTCAAAAGAAATAGCATTTTGTGGTTAATTTTGTCCGTTTATTGCAGTGGGCAACAAAGTAAACTAAACAACATCTTTCCATATCAACATGCTATTTTTTAGAGTAAAAATTTTAAACTGCCTGTTGTGCCTATTTTGTAATAAAACATACAATTTAGAGATACATTTCATTACTCTTTGTGTTTTGCACATTGATTAGAGTCTTGAGGATGCCTAAAAAATAAGAAAAATGTTAAAAAATCACAATATTTGTGCACACACAGAGGGAAAAATATAATTATCATTTATTTTTTGAATCTTTTTCCTGTTTTTTTAAACATATCATTTGCATTTACATTTTGCAACAAGGAGAAAAGACCTTACTTCAGCATGTGGAAGCGCATGCAGGATCTGTCTCTTCCAAACGCCCAGTGTTTGTAATTTAGATGCATTTGCTGAGTGAGGACTCAGTCGCCAATCAGCCTCTCAGTCCCTGTGGCTGCAGGTGGATTACTGTGGGGATGCTGCTCTGTGGGAGGACATGCACATCCCTGCTCACAAAAGAGCTGCCATTCCTGAGTGATTTGTGGCACAAGCACCTAAAGACAAGCTGAGATCATGCAGAAGGTGACAGTGCTGAAGGCACGCACTGCAATGGATAGTCCCCTCTGACTTACGAGTGTGATAAGGTGTTCTGACTGTGGATGACAATGTGCTTCTTAGAACTTCAACTCTGATATCAGTGAGTTAGAAAAGTCACCTCTGGAGCAGAAATCCTGACAGTGTATTTAAATTATTGCCCTTAAAAAAGCGCTGTGGAGTCAGCTGGACTTTACATTTCCCAGGTGTTAATGCAGATTAGTGGGTATTTTCTCTTCCTTTACATTTAAAAGAATAAGGTAGAGGAAGTCCAAAATGAATTATTTGAATGTAGAGGAATTTCTGATACTTTATATAATCAGTGTTTCAAGTAGGCAGCAATTAACTATGATCTTTTTTGTACAATTAATTTTGCTTGTAAAAAAGAATCGTCCCACAGGTGTTTCAGTATGAAGCAATTGTACTTAGCCTGGATACTACATGCATGAGTTGAGCAATGTTTTATTTTCTTTTAAAAGTGTTGACATTGATTTTTTGATAGATGTAATTGAAACCACTCATTATTACCCACTTTTTATAAGCCTCCGCTCATAAACTGCCGAGGCAGCATTCCATAAATCCCATTAAGCAGCTACTACAATGCCCCACTGATCTAAAAGTTGAGTACATTTGCAAAACAGATATCTCACTTTTCAGGTTTTCAGAGGTTTAAGAACAAATCCCAGTCCTGAAAAAGCCAGAGGTAACTGCCGTCTTAAGTTTTAACCTTTGAGAACCTTTCACATATTACTGAGCTATCAGCTGGAAGTGACATTTCGACACACTCCGCAGATAGTTGTGACATATTAAATACCACCAAGTATGAAACATTTCGTTTTCTAGTGCATCCAAGTCCTATTTATATCTAGGGTAAAGTGCAAGCAGAAACTTTGCATGTCCTGCACTCTACATTGTCCAGCATAGCTAAAACTGGAGAAATGTTGTTAACAAGAGATAATGGCAAGATACCCTGGCATCAGTCTACTTCTACATTCCCTCCTTTTCCTGTAGCAGAAAAGTGGACATTTCATCTGGTGTAGGAGACACTTCTGCTGGCTTACATCAATAGGAAGGGTTACCATCTGTCCAGATCAAGTGAGAATTTGCATTTCTCAACAAACCCCAAGAACTTACCTGGTATATATTAAATTACTGACTAATAAGGAAGCCACTCACTTGAAGATAGTTCATTAAAATCAACAGATTGTTCTTACTCTGCTTTTGCTAGACTAATAAGGCATGATCTCAATTCTAGTCTAATTTATTTAGTTGAGACACAACAGAGGATGAGTCATCCCACTTGTCTTTAGCAATGGGAGGGAGCTCAGATGAAGCCATAGA
Source organism: Turdus rufiventris (assembly GCA_013186435.1). Lineage (NCBI taxonomy): Eukaryota > Metazoa > Chordata > Aves > Passeriformes > Turdidae > Turdus > Turdus rufiventris. The sequence goes on from PYHW01010334.1 coordinate 6,652,253, forward strand.
CCTGTCTAATAATAGTTGAGTCAGACAAATCCCAACATGATATTATGATTAAACTGGTTTTTCATTTCTGTGTCAGCAAAGCAATAAAGTCTCATACATCCTGGCACACCCAGAGATAAGGTGAAAGTCAGCCATTAATTCAAGTTGTTATACACTGCACACTATTACACATGTTCTTTATGCAGTACAAGCTGTTATATTTCAGTTACCTATATAAATAAATTAGGTTTTATTAGTCTATCTTTTGTGGAAGAAAATCAGCAGAAAAACATGCATATAAGTAAAGGGGTAATTTACTGCTATTGCTATTTCACTTACATTTTTGGTTTTTGTTTGTTTTTATAAAGAAATTTTTAAGGAAGATAAAACTTGAGAAGAAAGGTACGTTGGGAGGAATTGCAACTTTAAATTTCTCAGAAAATTTAAGTCCCACTACATATGCTGCTAGTGCAAAGATCCTCTTTGTTCCTCAGTCTTGGATCACATACCCTGCTAAAGCAGAACTGTAAATAGCAAATCTGTCTAGTGTCCTAATATTGTGGCATCACTGAAAGTTTACAGTGCCACAGGGACCTTTTATGTTGTCATCACACTGATACATGTCCTGTAAACACTGTTGAGATCTTACAAGTAAGCTTCCAATATTTCTGCCCCAGTTTTAGGGGCTTTGTGAATCAAATAAGCCACATTTATAAGCACAAGTCATAAATTCTAGGTTATCTTACTCATGTTTTATACCCTCTGGAGAACTGTACAGGCACTAATGTAGAAAACTAGTCATTTGCTATTTGCTGGCATAGCTCTAGGCTGCATAACCATCAATACTGACACAAGGGAGATGGTATGAATATACAGCAGCCTGATCTTGGCTCGCACTAAACTGGCCATGAAACCACAACTTGCGGTTGCATTTCCAATCAAGTTGATGAGGTAAATTAAGTGTTTCCCTCCACTAAAAGAGGGAAGCCCTTGCCCTATCACACCCAGACACATACTTTCACAAACTTTGTGCCCCAGCTATTTCCTACACCAACCACAAACTAATACAACTAATTAACCCGGAAGGAAACGAACCACAATGAAGGAAACTACTTTGCCCTACTTTGATCTGGAAGATGGTACACATATCAGGAATCGCATGAAACTGTGACCATACTGCTAGAACAGCAGCGGGGGTAGACAGAGATAAAATAAGGAAAAGGAACAAATGTTTTCTTTTTTTTTAAGAACTGGTGGTTTGGTAAATTGAGCTACTCAAGAAATCACATTCTGAGTATAGGAACTGCTATATTTTTATGAAGCAGTTAGGTTTATTCATGTTTCCATATGAACTTACTTGTAGAATACAATCTCTGTCTCTCAAGCATGTTCAATTGTCACATATTATAAAATTTAACTCTCTATTTTACTGGGAAATATTATAAATAATTTTTAATGTTGTTTTTTTGAGCACTCTGCCATCTGGGTTTGGTATGACTCTGCTTTGGATTTAAAGTCCAAAATAAATTTCTGTAAAGTTTTGCAATGTTTTTCAATAGCTAAGAAGAACAGAAATTCTTAATTTATAAATCATCTACAGAAATAAAAATGCACGGTCAACATGGGATTGACTAATACAACCCTTCTATTTAAAATCGTTACAAAATTTTACCTGTTTTCAGGGGCTAGAAAGTTTCATCTTGGAATTTCCCTAAGAGCATTTAGACAGCATTTTCTGTTTTAATGTCAATGTCATTACCTTCGTATTATGGATTTAGGTACTACAGACTTTTGTGGCTTCAGGTATTTACATCTTAACTCATCTTGAGTGTGACAGTAGAGGCCATTAATTGTTGTTAAATTTTGATGAGACTTTCTGGAAGGCTGCTACACAACATCATGGGAATTGTTTTACCTTTTACTGACTGAGGATTGAAAAAACCACAGGAATTAATGCAGTTTTTAGAACTGCGGCTGTTTGGTACAAATTGTTAAAGACAGGTGTTTAAAATCTTTATTTTGAAGTACTGGCTTTTACACAATGGAGGAAAGTAGTCATGATATTTCTTCTATCTTACACTAATTCATCTTTCCCCCAGGAGTGAGCTCCTCATTGCCTCCATTTCTTTCACTGAGTTGAACTCTGATTTGGCAATTTCATGTGTATAGAGAGATATTCAGAAGTCAACCAAAATCAGTGGCACACAGAGAATCCAGTTTTTATCTCTAAAACCTTAATTTGTGATGTTTTTCTAGTTAAGCATTAATGAGTAGAAATCCACCCTGCGGAGGCAACCACATACATTGCCATAAACAAATTTAGATCAATATTGCTCCAGGCAGTCATAGCAGAAGTTGCAGGTTGAAGGTCCAAGCAATCAAATTTTAAGTACTTGAAGTGATGGTCATGTCATTGTGCATCTGTAAGATAATCACAGTCATCTTAGCACTATTAAAAAATAAAATAAAATAGTGAAAGAGAGCTTATACTCAATAGGTCAATCCTTCCCTGCACACCTTTCCTGGAATGACAAGATCATAAAACTCATCACTGGAAAGTTTTTCATATGTTCATCTAGTCCTCAGGTTTAATATTTTAATTTCTGCTCATATTTTCTATTTAAAAAAATAATTTTGTAGTATTTTATGGGGGAAAACATAGTATCAAATATTTAGATTTTGTTGAATCATTCTGTTTTTAAAATATTCTATGGTTGTTGTTTTTTTTTTTTTCCCTGAAACATTTCCTCCCCATAGAAAAAGAGAACAAAGGTTATCTTTTGTCTTCTAAAAAAAAATTCAAAAAACCCAAATTACATTAGATCAAGCAGGCATTCCTAAGAAATGATGAAATCCTAATATAGTATCACATCAATAGAGCACAATATCACATTCCTTTCAAGTTACTGAATGTCTTATCATATTACTGAGTTGTGCTAAACATGTGTGACAAACAAACTCTTAATATATCATGGAATTAATTTGGAAAATTTAAGCAGAAAATTACTTCTTCAATGAAGCTGTCAAATTTTATTATAAATTCTTGGTTCTAACAATGTGAGATAAAAATTGGCAATTAGATAGCACATACTGAAATATGCCTTTTCTCTTTCAGAAACATATTATGATATGACTGGTGAAACTGTCATTAGAATGATAATGTTATATTAATGACACAAGAATATATTAAAAGTGATCACCAATTCCCACCCACCCACCTCCACCCCTGGAAATATTCTGAAGAAAGAAGTAGTGTCTACCCCTTAAATATGTCACCTGTTCAATATACTGCTCTACTCATGGAACATTATACTAAATTCAAGGTTTCTATCATCACCTTCAAGGCCACTCACAGCCAGCTCTAAACTTGTCTAAGGTAGCAAACAAAATGGTAGGGTGTTTGTGGATGGTAACTTCAGCTTTATGAAATAATACATTTAGTTTCCTCACTTTTTAGAGAAGAGTTATGATGATATAAGTAGGAGAAAAGTATCTTTCTGGAGTTTGTAAAAATATCTTGATTTAATTTTCAAGTCAAATTAAGACAAATAGACCACAGTTCAATGTAAATAAAAAATTCTAGTCACCAAAGAAGATTTTCAAGATTATTTTTGTTTTGATATAGAAGAAAAACAAAGTAATTTGATTTATTTTCTATAAGTACTGCATTTCACTTGCTCAGACTGACAGGAAGTATAAAATTTAAAATAGAAAACTGTAAAGATTATTCCCATTTCAGTTTAAAGTGATCTTTATTTCATACAAACTGAATTAATAATGGAACAAGACGTTAATGTATATTTGCCTCAGGTATGGAAAAGGAAGGAGGTGGTTGATAGTTGTTAACACTTTTTGAAGGTTGTATGAGTGATGAGAAAAATAATAGGATGGCTGACTGGCTGGAATGTGAAAAGTAAGCATATTGCTATGTAATTATCTGTACAGAATAGAGAGACAGAAGACAATGTGGTTGAAAATGTCACATTACGACAGAATTTGTGTTCTCATAGTTCTTTGCAGACAGCATTTTATGCACAAAATAGCAATGAAGGCAACTCATCTATTTGCAATTTATAAATACCTTTTAATGGAGAGCCATGTTTCTCTAGTTTTCAGTGTCATTATGGAATGGTTTAAAATACCAACAGGCAGATTCACATCAGGTTGAAATTATCAAGTTTAAACAAAAGCTATCAACAGTTTGCTTTCAAGAAAAAATGGGAGATGCTTGATGTGGGTGGCCCTACAGAGATCTGTCTTATGTCCTGTGTTTTTTAATGGTTTCATCAACAACCTAGGTGACTTATCAGCCTTGACACTCAACAGTAAACTGTTGAGTGCTGCAAACCCTTCAGAGGGCAACTTGTGAATTTAAATTAATCCTGATAAATTGATGAAATGATCAGAAGTCTTTAACATGAAATTCAATACAGTAAAGTAGAAAAACTGAACACATAGAGAAAAGTTAATCAAAATATATAGTGACCATAACAACTAGGCTGGGAAAAATGCAAATCTAAGATATGGATAAATGGAAATGCATCCAGCTAGACAACTGCTGCTGTACAAGTGGTATTTTCAAACGTGCTAGCGAGTTGCAAGTAGAAAATGAAGTGAGATTACTCCTCTACAAATAATGTAGCTGCACAACTATTTCCAGGTTCACATGTTGTTAGAAAACTGGAAAAAAATCTAGAATCAGGTAGAGGCAAATAAAATTTCAATAGAACATGCAGGACAAGTGGAGAATGGAAAACCTGGAGAACTGCTTTTGTTTTGTTTCAAAAATAGGAGTTTGTGTCCCAGGAGAGAAGGGAGAAATAGGTCCCAGTGATTTTATCACAGTCTTCCAGGGTGAAAGTGTTTCTTGTAAGAGAGGTAGTGATTTCCAATCATAGAATAATAGAGTCTCGGAATACCAGGTTGGAAAGGGATCACCTCATCCAACGCTTCATGGCAAAAGTACAGTCTAGACAAGACGGTTCAACACCCTGTCCCACTCAATCTTAAAAGTGTCCATTGTTGAGGAATCTAACAGAATTTCCCAGAATAGCCTCTGGGAAGATAAATCCAATGGTTGTTTTTTTCCCAACCATTTCCCAAACCAATTCCCAAAGAATTTTCCTTTTATGACCAGTTGGGATCCCTGCAGGACTAATTTGTGTGTATTACCCCTTATCTTTTCCACATGACTCCTTGGAAAGAGTGAGTCTCCATCTTTATGATCACCTTTTAAATGCTAGAAAATATTGAGAAAGTCTTCTCCAAGCCTTGTTTTCTCAGTGCTGAACAAAACCATTTCTCTCAGGCTTTCCTCAACAGGCATCCCCATCCTTTGATTGTCTTTACTGCCCTTCTTTGGATCCTCAACAACCTGTCCAGAGCTGTTTTTTCATGGCAGCAACTAAAACTTAATACTGTATTGAAGGTGTGGCCTGACAAGCACTAATATAATGGGATAATGATTTATTTATCTCTGCTGGTGATGCACTTGTTGATGCAAACTAGAATCCCACTTGCTTCTCTGCTGCAGCAGCAGCACACTCTTCACTCACATTGAGCTTATTTGCCCACCAGGACCCTCGGGTGCCTTTCCACAGATCATCCTACTGGGATGGGTAGATCCCAGTGCTGTAATCCTGGATCTTATGTTGTGATGGGCAGCACTTCTATTTGTTGCTCCTCCAGTCTATCCAGGTCTTCCTGCAGAGTTCTGAAGTGTTTATTTCCCCACTTGGTTTATAATCCTCGGCGACTTTGTCAGGATACACTTGAGCCAGACTTACACATGAAGATATCAAGCAGCATTGGGCCAATACTGAGCCCAGGGAGATCCCACCTATGACAAGTTGTGTTTCCAAAGGAGATGATTTCCACCACCCTCCAGCTGCAGCCAGGTAGCCAGGTCTCCACCCACTGCACAGACACCTTGTCTGGCCTGTCACACAGCATTTTCTCTGGGAGGACACTGTGAGAAACCCTACCAAAAACCTTGGAGACATCCAAGTAGAAAAAGTCCACCATTCAATCCACGCCCATTTTCTGTTTCCTGAGTGTTCTGATCACCAGGGTAAGTTTTATTTCCATGAGCCATTTTTTATTTGAAGCATTAGGAAAACGTTAATCTTATTAGCAATGTGTAAAGGGAAGAAGGGAGTAATGAATTGATGTAGATGATCTCTCTTTATTCCTGTGTTTTTAGAGGTGCTTCAGGTTTGAATATTTTGCAGTATGTCTATTTAAACATTAAATAAACATACTGCAAATGTCTATTAAAACAAACATTAAGATGAAATCTAATATAGTAAAAATATATGAACCTTTTATTCCTATAAAAGGTCAGAAGAATTAACTATGTACGTAGTTAACCATGTGGAGTCTCAAGATTTCTAAGCAAGCTGCTAAAATACACAGAATTTCAAAACTTTTCCAATGATTCCTATAAAATCCACCACAGAATAGAGCTTTTTCAGACTTTTAATGATGTTTTACTCCCTGCATTTAAGGAGAAAAGAGAAAATTAATACGTTTAAAAATGTTAAGTATATTGGGATAATATCCTTTTATACATATTTTTTCAGGTTTTAGAACTTTCTAATAGTTGCTTTCATCTTGACAATTCATAAAAAGGCAGTAAAAATATCTCAAAATAAAGATTAGTAAAAAAAGTTCTTCTCTGTAAAAATTTTGTGCCTGAAAGGAAAGATTGTAAAAATCACAAGGCAGAATAGATCTTGAAAATTTGTCTTCCATTACAGATTAAGCAACTTAAGCACTAAGAAATCTCAAATTAGCACCAATATTTAAAAATAAATAAATTAAAAAAAAGTACAACTCATTAAAAAAAAAAAAAAAAAGATCAGAAGATGTAAGACCTTTGTTTCTGCCCGAGATAAACACACACACACACACAAATTTACGTTGTTCTTGCTTTCTTGTGTGACCATGGGAACTTCCTTAAGGAACTTGCCTCCAAGTTCTTGCAGTCATTCTTGATCAATTTGTGCCCTAGGGCCATAAACAAAAGCCTTCCTACCTCCCTTACCACCTCTCTGTTTTAACAGAGAAGCATAGCTGTACCCAGGAGCTGGCTAAGCTCATGGTGAGTCAGAACTTAAGTGATGTCATGATTTTGCATTTTTGGATTTGTGTAGGATCTGATGCCATTTTTTCCCAGCTAAATCACAGTAAGTAGTGTTTTCCCTGAGGGAAGAATGAGTTTTGGAAGCTGAAATGGGAGCAGAAGGATGAATGATCGGTGAATGGAAAAATTCAGTCTTCCCTCAGGCTTACATGCTAGATAAATTTACTTGGATGGACTTGCCAAAACCCAGTTTACTTCAAATATCCTGGTTCTTGAATCTTTACAAGCTAATTTTCACTACAAATTCCTCTTTTTCTCTGCCAAGTATATTTATAAAACAACATCTTGTTCTCAGTCTCTGCAGTACTCACATACCACTTCACAAGTTGTCAAAAGCTTAGTCAAGCACTAAGAAAACCCAAACTCACATAATTAAGTTAAACTCAGAACAAATATCATCAGCCTCTATTTTGACTGAAGTTTGCTACCTCTTTCAGATAGCAAGTTCCTGAAAATTCACTCTTTTATCATTTATGCTAGCCGGTCTAAAAATAAATTGCACACATTCTTCCTTGCAAACCTTGAATGAACTAAACAAAGTCAAATGTAGAACTTGAAATTTACCAAAGAGATAAGTACCTGAAAATTGTCAGCAATGCCTTTTTGATATCCAAAACCAGCAAAAATGAAATCTGCACAAAAGATTAGAAGGCTGCTCCCCCATTCATTCCTCCATTTTTCTAGTCAAGTCTTCATTTGAGTAGTGCTTGTTGATCAAGTTAATAATTTACAATGGCTTTTTTATTTGTCAGGATTTCTCTGTTTGAATGTATAAGAATCAAAATGTACCAGACCTTAGGCCAGGCTAGAACAACAAAACAAAACAATCAGTCCTTCTTTTAAACTTTTCCTGAAAACCCTTCAGTGTTAATAGAACCAAGTTTCTGACCCACATTCATCTACTATTCACTACATTGTAATGACAGGAGACTAATTTTCAGTTTCTGATTTAGAAACTGTCTGCTTCATGTGAACACAGGGTGTCAGCTCTACTGCTTGGGCTTCTTTGGTGGCTGGAGCCTAAAGACAACCAGAAAATAAGGAAGAAAATATTATGCTTTTTCAAGATAAGCATGGACAAGTTCCTGGCAAAAGACCTGCCTTGATACCTGAAATAAATTTGCCTTACTTAAAAGCCAGTTTTCCTTCAAAAGTGCAGAAGTGCCTGCTCTGACCCTGTTTTTTTAATTTTTTTTTCTAGCCTTGTTGTTTCACAAGCTTGCTTACCCATGGTGGAAATGATAGGGTAAATCATTCCCCTGAAAAATAACATCTTCAGTCTTGGGTTGTTTTTTTCAGCCAGGTGTAATTCACCTTGCAAGTGCAGAAGCATTTGTGCTGTACAATGGAAGAGAAGACAAGACATGGAGAGATCACGGGGAGCATCAGCTGCAAGAAGACTGTTGTGGAAGGGAGTTTAAAATAGCTGACTATCTATTTGATGTTTGGAATTAAAGGAACTCTTCTAGTTTTGTTTTGTTTTTTTCCTGCTGATATAGTTTCAAACTTTCAAGAAGCTTTTTCTTTCTTTCTTTCTTCTTTTAGAAATTAATGATAAGTATGAATGAAAATATCAGATGAATGCATAGAAATGTCTTAATTATTGATTCATAATTGAAACAAGATTTATTACTTTAATTCTTCTCAGTTATACTATTACTGGAAATGCAATATTTTTTTTTTTAATTTAGAAAAAGTTTCCCTTCTGAGCAGATCAGAAACGACCTTGATCATTGCAATTTTGCAGGACATTATGAGTAGTTTCACTGGATTGACTGAATATTGTAGCAAAAACTATGTGCAAACACTTAAAAAATGATTGGAAATGAACTTGTGCAAGTTGTCTTCACCTGAACCTTCTGGCCTGCCTCATGGGTTCCTGAACAGCTCTCAGATTATATTCTCTGAATTCACCAAAACCTGTTGCCAGCAAAGACAGTAAAATGTAACTTTACAGTAACAGCAAACTGTACACGGTGACGACACCTTCTAGGTTTGAAGGAGGCTCTGAGCAGCAGCTGCATGTTCCAGAATTTCTGTTTGATTATGACAACAATAGTGACAGAGATAGACAATATTACTATACAGTTAACCACAGTAGTGTCCCATTATTAGAAATTTTACTGGCACAGCAGTGATTATGATGAATTTATCTACAGTCCTTTCGGTGTTTTCCCTCTCAAATTTATTCTTTCTTTGTATCTGTTTAAATTATAATATTGCTGTTGTTATAAATTGCTGCTCTGACTCATCTCACTGCTTTACAGAGGGATTTGTATCCTTGGTCCGCAGTACTCCCATTTTATATCCAGCCCATCAAAAAAAAATTAATAAACCCCTGCAACATCAGGGAATAGAAATAATAATATTAAAAAAAATACAAGAGAATAAAAACTACTTACAAACTCCAGGCTTTTTGTTTGATTGTTTGTTTAATCTATGTATTTGTATTAGTTTGTAAGAAAACAGTTGTTTTATGGCTATAAGGCTACCTTTTTTTGCCCATTGTCAGCATTTATGACTCATTACCAGAGCACCAGTTGCTGCACCATTAATATTTTTGAACACTTGAGGCCCAGCTTACAATGGGACACTTCCCGTTGCAGCATGAATATATTCTACGGTTAATTTCATTCAACTACAAAATGGATGTATTAGCAAATCAGATCAACCTCCCTTCTGGCTTGGCAACTAAATTACAGAGGGTATATTTAATTAAACAAAACCCCAAATTAAAATCTAAACCCCACAACTGAATGTAAATTAATATTTTTTTCATGATCTATGGAATTACTTGTAACAGATACCAGAAGAAATACCTATAAACTGTTCTTAAAAAAATACATGTCTTCTATAATTTTCCTTTACTGGCACTGTGACTAGGTATAAAATTTCACTATAGAGCTCTTGGGAATGCTAAGAAATTTCACTTTATTAATATGGGGCATTTCTTGACTCTTCATATGGAATTTCTTGACTCTCTAGGGGCGACAAGGATCAAGGTAATCTCCATCTGTAAACCAGAGGTATTAATAAGTTATTAAATTTTATGTTATGTTATATTAAGACCAGCATTATTTACATATTTTAATGATGGCTCATGAAATCTGTGCTGCTGATATTCTGTCACTTGTAAATCTACCAGAACCCTACACAGAAAGAGTGTAACATATAGTTATTAAGTTTAAGGAACAGAGGTAGCTATTTCTGTAACTATGGCTTGGGATAATGCAGTTGCTTCCACATTCAGAGATTTGTTGATGTTGCTTATATGAAAAGAACACCTTGAATCATAGAAAACTTAAGCAGAAGCTTTTGTCATTACTCAAAGGGGATTTTGTACTCTTTTCTATCTAAAAAGTGATTACCTGCTTAGACTGCAAAACATTCAGACCAAGACCTTCATTTTGTGAAAATTAATTTTTATTTTTGCTTCTCCTGCCATTGATCTCCACATCAGCCCATTATCCATACAGACAGCTATGAATTAGCCTAATCAAAACACAGTTCTGAACATTTGAGCTTACAACTTGTCAGAAGCAGATCCTAGCAATTACATCTGGGTTTCAAGATGTCCCTTTGTCCTGGAGCAGGCAATGAATATATCTTTGTCTCTTGAGGGGGTTTCCTACAGAAATTACTGACCATTCCTTGTACCCTCTGGAGCAACAGGTTATTAATGGATGCTGTTCCTGGCCCACAAGAACAAGTAGTCCTCAAGCCATATGTTCCAAAGCATAATCAACATAAATGTGCCCCAATGGGTGAGAAAAGTGGCAATCTGAGATCCCAAAGTAGATGTTATCAACAGAAATACTTCACTGGAAGGTGACCAGGGAAGTAAAATTTCCTCATCTATGTGCCATTGGAAATGAGCTACACAGTTTTATACACAATATAAAGTGAAATATGGACAGGGATGGGGGGAGGGCTAACTGCAAAGTTTTCACCAATACCTTGGAAAGAAACTGGTGTGTTCCATCATATCTTATCAACCTAGTATATTTTGAAATAATTTGTACCTATGAAAAATTTTGGTAATGCTAGGTTGCAAGTCTTAATAAAGTAAGACCTTCAGTTCGATTTACAGCACATTAAATCATGAGCAGTTCTCTAAAACTTCTAAAACAGCTTCTCAGAGTGAAGACTTTAACCCATGTCAGGCCTAATAAACAAGACCAGGAGTGAATGCCATCAAATTCTTCTGATGTTTAATTATTATATAGAATGTGTGTCCCAACATAGTATTTTTATTCCATGCTTTAAAACGACAGGAAGTGAAATTGCTGTTTCATTTCATTCTACATAAAGCCATAATTCAACATAATTTTTTTACGTCTCCATTTCTGTGTATGTTTGTTACTTCTTTTTCACATTTGGTTTAAAGTTTTCAGTACCTTCCATATATTGTGCCAGCACATATGTGATGAAATTATTGCTGACATTTGACTTGAATTATATCCTGCATTCATATTTTTGAACAGTAATGGTGTTCTGGTGTATTTAGTAAAACTTTACAGATTTGCTTATTTGTTTGCTTAAAAAACAAAAACAAAAGAAACAAAACAAACAAACAAACAAACAAAAAAAAAACCAAAAAAAAACCCCACAAAAATAAAAACCAAACAAAATTGCATTCCTTGTTAGATGGCATTTCAGTGTCAAAAAACCTGAAGATACGAAGATACTGATTTGGACATAATTCAAGGACCTCAGTTTAGCAAAAACCTTCCTTGAAATGTAAGAAGCATAACAAAATGACTCATCTACAATATTTCACAAGTGAAAATATACAGATCATAGTTTTATGACTGATTTTTAAATTACCTTATTATCAAATTTTTGGATTTAATTCTTTGTTTGAGATGTCCTTAAAATGCAAAAATGTTTTGAATATATCTTGCATTTTAAGTTACTAAATAAACACATTTGATCCAAGAATGATAAACTCCAAATAAACTATTCACATTGATTTTGTTAAATAAGATGGATTGTCAGAACTTCTTAATTTCTCCCATCCTTTTTTTTTTTTTTTTACTATTTTGTTTTTTTTACTTGTAGAGTCATATAAAGAAAACTCCTGCAAATATTGTATTCTCCTTTTTAAATCTTTCTTGCCTGCTCTGATTTAAAGCATTCCATGACTTCACTGGCTACAGCTGTTATATGTGGTACGTGACTGCTTGAGTGCAGTAATTAAGAGGGGAAGTCTGCTTTAAAATTAAAAGGAACAAGAAACTTTTTGCCACATATTCCCCAAAGCATTTATTAAAGTAGAAAACTAATTCATTTACATTGTTAAAAATTGTGTGGGCATCTTGTATGGCTGTATCTATTGGATTTTGTAGATCATAAAATCCTCTCTTCCTCCTGATTTTTATAAGACTCTTTTCTTTGCTTCATAAATTCTTGCAAGTTGTGCCACACACTTTGTCTATTACTTTTAGTTATAATTTTTATTTCTGCAGTCCTTCAGAGACTCACTTAGGAACCAGATCTAATGTAGAGTCCATAAACAAAACACTATTGAAAACCTAGACATGGTCTTAAAGCTCTTAAAATCAAAGGCATCAACCTTGCAAAGACTTATGCAAGCTTTCAGCTTTATGTGTCATGAATAAAACCAGGTCTATGTTATAATATTATGTGAACACAGCTACGTCAGCTAGGAATGGAAGGGAAAAGTCTTGCTCCCAGCTAACACTCACAGCAGAAAAACTAACTGTTAACTCAAGTCTCCTGACAGAGCTCAATACATATTAAGGGAAGACATGTCACAGTTATAGAGATAGAAAAATTCTTCTGACAGTTGCATGCAGAATTTCCATTTGAACATTTTTGGCAACAAACAAAATTTCATTTCTCATTTGTTGTCAACTAAGAAAAATGTAAGCAATTTAATAAAGTTATTGCACTGCAAAATGAAAATTTTCTTTTCTTTAAAGTTTGATTTTAATTCTGATTTTTTTCTTTGCTCTAAGAATATCCCATATCCATTATATAAAAATTTATTCACTTAAAAATAGCATGACATTTATGAAAAGTGTATCATTTTAACAATGAGTAGCAATTTTCAGAATTTTAAATGTAATTTTCACCTGCTGATCAACATCAGTATGACAGTAATCACTACATGCTTCACTTTCACATATTTCTATGTAATATAAATGTGATATTTAATTTTTTGATGGAAACCCTTCAAGGCTAGAGTGTTTGTTTGCAGGTAGTCTATTTAAAGTATTGTAAATAACTACCACTGTTTAAAAATAAGCAGTAATGTCAGAATAAAATTTCTGTCCTCAAATTGATTTAGAAATAATCTTGATTAACAAAAATGCAATGAAATTAAGCCCAAAACCAAACCCAGATGCCTATATTAACTACTGTATTCCTAGTGTATCCAGCATGAGCAATTTTTTTTTCAAAGAGCTCCTTACAACCTGCATGTGTCCTAAGCCCTTCAATAATTAACACTTTTAAAAGTAATCATCTTTATTTTCCTGGTTAGCTGGTTAGTGACTGATTTGTCTGTGAGCATTTTATTTTATCCCATTTTGCTCAGTGTAGCTTCCTATTATCATGTAGTCATAGACCTTAAGGATTTTCCCAGGAAAAACTGAAACAAAAGCAGGCATCCATTTATGTGCTTTCAATTTACTTTTATATAAACACCTACACATATTCACAAACAATACAAAACTAAGAGGAGCTGTTGACTCCCTCAAGGGCAGAGAGGCCCTGCAGAGAGACCTCGACAGATCAGAGGGCTGGGCATACGAAGTTCAATAAGGGGAAGTGCTGGATTCTACACCTGGGGTGAAGCAACCCAGGAGGTATGGGCAGACTGGGGAATGAGATGCTGGAAAGCAGTGCTAGCATAGGTTCAGCCTGACTGAGTGGAGAACTCATCGTGGTCTACATCTTCCTTGTTAGGGGAAGAGGAGGGGCAGGTACTGATCTCTGTTGTGACCAGTGACAGGACCTGAGGGAACGGCCTGGAGTTGTATCAGGGGAGGTTTAGTTTGGTTATTATAAAAAAAGTTTTTCACCCAGAAAGTGGTTGGAGGCTGGAACAGGCTCCACAGGGGAGTGGCCACAGCACTGAGGCTAACAGAGTTCAAGCAACATTTGCACAATTCCCAGAAACCTGGCGTGATTCTTGGGGATGGTGCTTTGCAGAACCAGGAGTTGGACTCAATGACCCCTGTGGCTTCCTTCCAACTCAGCATATTCTGTGACTGTGATACATGTGCACATATTTGCAGAGGCAGAAACAAAAATTTCTCTTACAAAGGGCTCATTCTGACAGATGTGTTTGCCTGCATATTATTGAGCATGTCAAAGGCTTTTATTTCACAACATTTCTCTACTTTGCTTGATCGAAAGGAAAATATTTGCATTGTAAATATCTATGTATCTGTCTTTCAATCTATTGTTTCACCTATTTCTTATATATTCTTAAACTTGCAGCAAACCAAAATCCAATAAAAAAGATAAATCAGTATTTCCCTAGTACAGGCTAGGTACACATTTAAACATTCAAACTTCTTACAAGTCCTCAGCAGGAGTAAATGAAACAGCTTTTCTGAGACAGTATTTCAACCTCTGTTTGGACCTTCCTGCTGCCACTATATACTCTCAAGAACTCTGTAACACTGGACAATATGAGTTGCACCATAATAGCCTGTTCCCCGCTGTGTTGGATTTTGAGGTTTTTTTGGTTTAGGACATTTTCAGTAATTTTTCCTGATAGCTTCTGTTTTAAGCAGCTTTACTTCAGTCACAGGGTGTCCTCATGGTACCCAGGAGATTTTCTTTGTCAATAACTGGAAGATATAATATCAGCCGGCTAAGCAGCTGCTTGCTCAGTGATTTGAGCTGTATAGGAGCTGGCCTGAAATTGTCCTGGCTGGTTGCAGTCCAATAGCACTGTTTGCAATTATTGTTGTTACTACGGCCATTATTACTATAGGATGAAGTTCACCCTGATGCAGAGGACAGCACATGGTCAATTTATTTTATGAAATCCTACATCAGCCTTTTCTGACACTGTTAAGGGAAACTGAAATTGTGCATGGCTCTTGTGCTTTCTCCTGACACAGAATAGAATGTAGCACATGCTAGGAATTTTCTGTAAAAGTCTGTTGTGGAGTTTCTTTTCAGAGGAAAAGTAATTAACAAAATTTAGCATTCTGTACAATTCTATTCAAAAACCAGCAAGAGGAATAAGAGCCTGCTGTATATGTGTTTCTGAGAAAGTGGAGAGGGAGGTGCTGATCTCTTCTCCCACTACCCTGTGATAGGACACTTGGGAATGGTTCAAATCTACACCATGGAAAGTGTAGACTGGACATCAGGAAATATTTCTTTACTGAGAGGGTGGTCAAACACTGCAACAGGCTTCCTAGAGAAGTGTTTGAGGCCCTGTAATTGTTGAAGAGGCATTTGGATAATGCCTTCGACAACATGCTTTAACTTTTTCTCGTACTTGACTTGACCACGCAGTTAAAATAGATGATCATTATAGGTCTCCTCTCCTCTCCTCTCCTCTCCTCTCCTCTCCTC
>PYHW01010334.1:6668054-6685827 GCA_013186435.1 Turdus rufiventris
CATGGATGCAGGGAAAATAAGAAAGCAAGAAACCATCTAGCAAATTTTAAACAAACGAAGTCTCAAATCTATCAAAACATTACAATGAAAAATTACACCAATGTCTCTAAACAAGATATAACAGACAAAGCCAACTCTACACATATTGGTTTGGCTATTTAGTTACCTCAGAAACTATCTTGCCAAATCACAGGCTGCAAGAAGAATAAAGAGAATAAAACCCAAGAAGAAACCCTAAGCCAAACCAAGTGAAATAATCTAATAGCTAACAAGCCATACAAAACTTCTTTAAAGAGGGGAATAAAACAAAATACAATTAAGAAGACCATTAGATAAATTACTATTATTAATATTATAAAAATTCTGACTTAAATACAGAATTTACAGAGAGCAAGTAGAAAATTCCTGTTCTCAAAAACCACACCACTAATCAATATTCTCTCTTCCTTTGTATAATCTTCCCATTCTGTGATATATGATATTGAAAACACTGTTCCTGAATTTAAAGAATGCATAATTTATTCACTGGTCCTATGTTTAATCCATCTATATTGCAAAATAATTTAATGTATGGTGTTTCTGTTTCCACTGGCTTTTCTTTCTGAGTCTGAGAAGCAATATGGCACTGAAGTGATATCAAAATGAATGTTTGGGTAGGTCCTATATTTTTTACCATCTGCATTTTTTATATACTTTTAGCATGAAAGAGACTAAATTATATCACCAGAATTGCAGCTATTTTCCACTGCTTATCCTTAATTAATATGCCTCATTTAAGATTAGTGAATTAGCAATGTACCCAGTAATAGATTTTGCATTATTTCAGTTGCATTTCAACTGTGTGGAAGGCAAAAGCAGGGATTAAGAGAATAAAGGAGAATCTTCTCCCATGGCAGGAGAAGATAAGATTTAAGAACCTGGGGAACAGGTACAAGAACCCAGAACAAGCCCATGGCACCTGATGAGGCACATACACAGGTCATAAAGGAACTGGTGTATGAAGTGACTGAACCACTATCCATCTTGTTTTAGAAATGGTGACAGTCCTGTGAAGTTAATGTCTGGGGACAAGAAGGGGAAACATAACCCCTTTTTATAAAAAACGAAAACAGGAAAGATCCCAGGAACTGCAGGACAGTCAGTCTACCAGCAGTGCTTGGCAAGGTCATGGATCAGATCCTCCTGGAAAGTATGTTAAGGCTCACAGCAAATAAAAAAAAAGTTGATTGGTGATGGCCAGTATGGATTCCCTATGTGAAAATCATGTTTGACAAAACTTGTGGCCTTCTACAGCAAGGTTTTAGCATCAGTGGATATGGGAAGGAAAACTGCAGTAATCTACCTGGACTTGTGCAGAGCATTTGACACTATCCTGCATCCTTTTCTCTAAACTGAAGAGGCATGTATTTGATGGATGGACCTCTTGGTGGATAAGCAATTGTCTGGATGGTCACGCTCAAAGACTTGTGGTAAATGGCTGGATGTCCAAGTGGAGGGCAGTGACAAGTGGTGTTCCTCAGCTGACAGTATTTTGTCCAGCACTGTTTAATATCTTTGTCAGTGGTTTGGACAGGGGGTTGATTGCACTCTCAGCATTTTTGCTCACTCTGAGATGTGTGGTGTGCTGGACACACTGGAGGGAAGGGATGCCATTCAGAGGAACCATGACAAGCTTGAGAGATGTGCTGGATGCAAATCTCATTATGTTCAACAAGGCCAAGTACAAAGTCCTGCACCTGGGTAGGGACAACCCCAAGCATAAATAGAGGCTAGGAGAATGGATTGGCAGAAGTCTATGGCATGTGAGTTGAAGGAGAAATGAGTTGAGAGGAGAGCCACAAAAATAATCAGAAGAAAGGAGTACCTCTCCAGTGAGGACAGGCTGAGAAAGTCAGTGATGTGGAGAAGAGAAGGCTTCAGGCAGACTTTTCAGTACCTGAAGAGTACCTACAAGAGTACACACAAGTACCTACCTTTCAGTACCTACAAGAAAGATGGAGAGGGAGTCCTTACAAAGGCATGAAGTGGTAGGACAAGAAGGAATGGCTTTAACCTGAAAGATAGTAGGTTTAGATCTAGATATTAGGAAGAAATTCTTTACTGTGAGGGTGGTGGGCTACTGGAAAAGGTTGCCCAAAGTTGTGAATGCCTCATGCCTGGATGTGTTCAAGTCCCTCTTGGATACTGCTTTGAGAAACCTCATCTAGTGGAAGGTGTCACTAGTCATAGCAGAGAGGTTGGAACTAAATGATCTCCCAATCCACACCATTCTATGATTTATTCATTGCTCATGAAAATAACATAAGACCCCATTGTTTGTCAGAAAATATTACTGATTTTTTTCTTCTTTTATTCTTATTTTTGTACCTGACTTTAAGAACAGAAATTGTCCATTCTGCCATATTGAATGACTATTTCAGGAAACTTTTGAGATGAAAGACGTGAAAGTAACAAATACTTCTGTAAACATTTATTTTACTAACTTCAGAAGAAATAAACTGATAGTCTTAAGTTCATACCCAAAATATGTAAAAGGTTTGAATTTCAGTCTGACTGAAGTATCTTTTGTCATTGTTTTGTGTTCTGAGTCATGTAATAAATTTTACAGATTTTTGGGGTTTTACTTAATGTACATTACTTCTGTGAATTCTGATTTTCTGAGTAATATTGTTAGCTGCTAAGGGATATGTATCTGAGGCTGCAATCTTATCTTTCACATTTCTTTTTCACATACGCTTTTGAATGCTTTATATTCTCCATTCTCCTATTACAACTGGAAAATAGTAAATTATATATTCATGAGATTGAGTTATGTTAAATATTCATGGTAGAGAAGCAAAGAGACATTTCTTTAAATGTCAGAACATACTGTCCATGTTCGATATGCAGGTTTTATAACAAAGGGTATCTATTCCTACCTGTCTCACCTGTATGACATGCTTTTGAGTAGTAATTTCATTCTGACCTTTTTGCTTTGAAGTTGTAAGTGAATTTGCACAGTCACACCAACTGTGATGACTTATAGAGTTTCTTTTAGTGAATACTGAAAAAAACCTCACAAACAAGTATTTTATATTGAAACAGCAGAGTAACTACAAGAAAAACATGGCAAATCTAGCTATATTCTGTGAGATGTTGCTGCATTTTGCAAGATAACTGTAGTTATTTCTCTTTTGATCCCTTAGGGTTATTTGAGGGGAAAAAGGCTGTTGCTTCTCACTAGTTAATAACTAGTTTCTTTCTCTTCAGGTGGAGCAAAAGTAGACTGTCTTAAAAGCAAGTCTTATGGGGAGCAGCTAAGGGAGCTGGAGTTGTTCAGCCTGAAGAAATGGAAGCTCGGGGGAGATCTTCTCATTTTCTAAAACTACCTGAAAGGAGATTGTAGTGATGTCTCTTCTCCCAAATAACAAGGCTTAAATTGAAAGTTAGGGGGAAAAGATTTGTCCAGCCTTGGAACAGGATGCCCAGGGAAGTGGTGGAGTCACCATCCTTGGAAGTATTTGACAGTTGTGTCTCTTAGGGACATGGTTCAGTGGTGGACTTAACTATGTTAATGTTGGACTCAACAATCTTGCAGGTATTTTTCAACCTACATGATTTTATGATTCTATCTGCTTTTATGTACAGATGCAATGTGGGGGTGAGGGTGATGTCGCTCAAATATTCAATGCAGGGAACTTGCACAGAAGAAAATTCCTTTTTAAGAGCGAGTGCTCACAAAATTTTAAAGTATACAAATCTATGTCATTTTTGTGGAGTTTCTCACATATGTGCTTCAGACATGCCTTATTTTGGATAGTTTATGATCTCATCTACAGGGTATGAGGTAAGATTTAGTTAAGGAATGACTCACCATGCAGCTTCTGCCACTGAAGAGTTTTAAGAACAGGATAGGCAATCACTTGCGAGATTGCCATTGCCTCTGTGCATCAGTATTTCTTGTTTCAGCCTACGCCTCCAAGGAACCAAAAGTTCTCCAGACTGGGAGGTTGTTTTGTTTGGGATTGGTTTGTGATTGTGCTTGCAAATAGTCTGGTTTAACAGGTTTTAGCTCATTTTCCATGTGGTCTTTTAACAGTTCCAAATTTCAGGCACTTGAAAAAAGGAACTAAGAATCACATTTTGATAACATCTTCATCAGTCAGAGCAATCTGCTTTTCATTCTTCAAAAGGAGACAAAAGAGGAGGATGTCTGTGATACATTTCAGCACTGGCAGGGCTTATGCCTTTGCAACAAACAACCTTACTACATATTCATCATAGAAATATTAGGACCTAGCACACTGACCACCTGCCTGGGATATTGAGAGGTCACAATACAAGTTTCAAATTATCACTGAAAGTGTAGAGTGAAAATGCAATACTTTAATCCCATCCATCTTCTTTTTTTTTTTTTTTCTTTTTTCCCAGGTAACATTTTTGTGTCTAAGTCGCTCCTGTAGCACACATTTTTAGATTAGCAAGGAAAAAATTGATAACGATCTCATTTTCCACAGCGTCTTCATATACATTTTGTTGACACTAGTCATCCTCAGCTGGTCTCAGCCATTAGATAGGGATGGAGAGTAGAATGAATCCCCTGCAATCCGGGAAGTATTTAGTGACCTACTGAGCCAGGTCTATGGAGCCAGATGGGATTCATTTCAGGGTGATGAGGGAGCTAGCAGAACTCACTAAGTTGCTTCCCACCATTTATCTTTCCTCCCCTGGCTAAGTGGGGAGGTCCCAGTGACTGGAGATTGGCCATCTACAAGAAGGGTTGGAAGGAGGATTTGGGGAATGACAAGCCTATCAGCCTGACTTGCTGCCCAGCAGGGTTATAGAGCAGATTGTCCTCAATGCAGTCACACTGCATCTACAGGACAACCAAGGGATCAGACACAGGCAGCAAGGGTTTAGGAAAGGCAGGTCCTGCCTGAATAAACTGATCTCCTTTTATGACCAGGTGACCCATCTAGTGAATGAGGCTGTGGACATAGTCTACCTGGACTTCAGCAAAGCCTCCAACACCATCTCCCATGACATGTTCTTGGGAAAGCTGGCAGTCCATATGTCCCAATCTGCATGTGCAGAGGGGGGAGGAAAGTTTGAAAACACCTGGAGCAAGATTAAGACATGAATGAGGTCAAATGTTGGTGACAAAAATTATAATTAACTTTTATTTACTATCAAGGAAGAGAGCAAGCAGGAAAGACAGGAAAATAGTAAAAAGCAAAAAATTACAGAAAGCAAGTGATAGTCATCACCATAGGTTCAGTGGTGTCCCATTGATTCTTTCATCTGACAGTGGGGAGAGCTCTGCCAGGGGGAGAGCCCCTTACGGTGGTGACTGGGAAGTTTTGCTCCAGCTTGGGACTATGGAAAAGCTAAATTCACCACATGGGCATTGGTATCCATATGATATTCACACAACACACCCAGTTCACTGCACATGCAGGGGGGTCACTTGTAATGGCAGGAGCCTATTCACTACCATCACTGTGGACTGTCATGGCCCATTATCCACAGATGATCATTATCACACCAGGTCTTTACCTGCAGATTGTTCTGATTCAGTGGGCAATGGTGAAACAAATTGATCATTAACAGCTCTTTACACAATAGTTTGTACAGGTGCACTCTTTGCTGGGTTAAGAAGTGTCTGGATGGTCAGGCCCAGAGAGTGGTGGTGAATGGTGCTGCATCCAGTCTGGTCTCTAGTGGCATCCCTTATGGATTAGGATTGGGGCCAGTTTTGTTAAATATCTTTATGGATGATCTGGATTAGGGCACTGGCTCTACCCATAGCAATTTCATAGACAACAAGTTGAGTCAGTGTTAAACTGCTGGAGGGCAGGAAGGCCCTGCAGTGGGACCTGGATTGATGGACTGAGACCACCAGCATGATGTTCAACAAGACCAAGTGTCAGGTCCTGCACTTTGGCTACAATAACCTCATGCAGAGCTACAGGCTGGGGAAAGAGAGGCTGAAAAGTGGCCCAGCAGGAAAGGCTCTGGGGATGCTGGTTGGCAGCCAGTTCAACATGAGCCAGCAGTGTGCCCAGGTGGCCAAGGAGGCCAATGGCATCCTGACTGTATCAGGAATAGTGTTCCCAGCAGGAATACGGAGGACATTCTTCCTTCTGTACTCAGTACTTCTGAGGTTGCACCTCAAGTGTAGCGCCGAGTACTGTGCCACTCAATTCAGGAAGGACATTGAGATGCTGGAGCAGGTCCAGAGAACAACAATGAAGCTGATGAAGGATCTGGAGGACAAGTCCTATGAGGAGCAGCTGAAGCAGATGGGATCATTTATCATGGAGAAAAAGGAGGCTCAAGGGTGACATTATCACTCTCTATAAGTACCTGAAAGGAGGTTGTAGCCAGGTGGGGGTTGGGCTCTCTCCTGGGCAACTAGCAGCAGGACAGGTTTAGTCTGGAGACTGGGAAGAATTTCTTTACAGAAGGGATCATATAGATATTTTAATGGGCTGCCCAGGGTGATGGTGGAGTCAGCATTCCTGAGGGTGTTAAAGGAAAGACTGGACATGGCACTCAGTGCCAAGGTCTAGTTTACAGGGTTGTGTTTGGTCATAGGTTGGACTCAATGATCTCAGAGATTTTTTCAAATTTGACTCTCTGTTTATGTGATTTTTTGATATAAGACATGAGTCTTTAGAGGTTGAGAACATTCAAATACTTTTCTGATGGCTAGTAAGTGTCTAGAGAACAGCCAAATAAAAGAAAAATGAATCCACTTCTTATTATTGTCCCTTTAGTCTGCTGAAGTTTGCAGGTTAAATCCTCCGTGTTTGTCAGTGAGTTGAAAACTGTGGCCCAAGGCATATAACTGTCTCTATCTGATCATCACCATATCCCTGATTTAAGCTTCAAATGATGCAACTGCAGGGCATGAATAGCACCACTGGCCTTGATGTATGTCTATAAAGTTTTAACTGTGCATTTAAACTGCTAAATTATGAGCTGCAAAACTTTAAGTAGTGTCATCTTAGCTTCCAAAGCCAGCTTCTACGAGATTGTAAGAGACAGTATGTTTTCCAAGCAATTAAGTTTATTTATAATTGGAAAACAATTCTAAATCATTTCCTCAATGATGTGCAATGTTTGAGATTATGAACAGGCAATTATCATATTGCATCTGATGAATTATAGATTTTAACTGTCAGAGAAATAGATTTCTAATTGGCCATTAGGTATTCCAACAAATAACTAAAGGACAGACAAGTACAGAAAAAAAGTAAGATTTATTCATACAACATTACATATTTAGGCAGCATTTTAATGCTAAGTAACTATGTAGACAGGAAGTAGAAATGTGTATTCACTTTAATTCCTACCAGTTAGTTTAAATCATTCAATCAATAGGTAAAATATTGTGAATGTAATTCAAAGCACAGAAGAATCAATCAGCTCTGAGGCCTTTAATAGTCCTGATATACAAAATCTTCATTCAGATTAGCACATTGACTTTTTAAATATGTCTTTTTTTTTCTGGTGAGAAGGCTAGTGAAAGCAAGGTACACACACACACACACACACACACACGCACATGCACACACGTGTGTGTTTAGCAGAAATGTGTGTGCAACTTGTTTACTTCAATATGAAGTGCATTCTCATCTCTCAACAGAAGATAATGACCTTTTCTCAGGGAAAAGGTACTTCAAATATCTAAAAATAGATGCAAAAAGGAAAATCTTGTCACCCCCAATGCTATCTGATAATACGTCAAAGCAAAAAGCTCTCCCACAATCTTCATGGGGGACATTCATGCAGAGGTCAATAAATACCTTCATAATGAAACCAAAGTTTCCTTTTAATGGAAAGATTGATTCAAACACTAAAGTTCCTTAAGCTAGTTCATTGACTGAAGAATACACTGCATAGATTATCTCACCTGACCTTAGTGAAGCAGAGTACAGAGAAGAAGATGGCTTTTAGCACTAAGCCTAGGCCAGAAAACCTAAAAAAATTTGTATTCACAGTGTGTGCATCATCTACAGAATTACCTGCTGGGATGGCTCATCAGTGATCTCATCTGCTCTTCTTCATTTGCCTACATCCTAGCTTCCATGAAAAAGAAATCAAGAAGAATATCCCTAACAAAAACCAGTACATGCTCTAGAGTGTGGGGTTCAGGTCAATACGAGTGCCCCAGTATGTCATAGATAAATGTGTGAGGGTATTGCTGCATAGAGGATAGTGTCTGCCTGTATTTGAAAAGTGTCACTTTACATTCAGATATACTAGTGTAAAGTAATGAAGTCCCATGTGGTAAATGTCAATCAATACCTATTCCAAGGTTAAAGTACAACCAGCAATTCTGTGATAGGAATTCAAAGCACAGGATCAATTAAGTTTCATTTTGTTTAGTGGGGTTTTTTTAGAGTCTTCTAAAGGATGTTTATGATTCTTAGAGAAACTTGCTACAAACTTCCTGTATCATAAAAAACTATTCAGCATTCATTTGTGTGTGTACATATATATATATACATGTAGAAATAGAAGTAACATGTGGATTGTGTAGGTTTGTAAATTTTTATCATTTGCTGATTTATTGCACAAAATTGTTGGAGCTATGCTTAATCTGCAATGCTTCTTATAATTCATCTGTATTCTAATTGCATGTGGACATGACTAATGAGAAAATCAGATTAGGTCATTTAAGGCAGCTACTGCTTTAATGGCCAAGCTGCATGGATCTATCACTCTAGTGACAATCATACCACACGTGTATATTTGCATGCATACATATATAGAAATACAGTTTTCTCATTCATTTCAGTATAAGGCACACTCTCACACAGACGCACATGTATATATTGAAGGAGAAATGAGTCACTGATGGGATTTTGATTAATTTAATATTAATTATGAAAATTTATTTCAGAACACTAAAATTATCAAGTGCCAGAATCTCAAATGAAATGTGTTTGTGTTCATTTCAGGTTAAAAATTTGTCAAATTACTGTAGAAAGCATGGAGTGAATTTCAGTTCTGATGACAGAAAAATGCAGCTTTGCTTCAGTGGTGAATGAATACCTCTGTAACTGCCATTGCACAGCAGTTACAACACAACTCTTTCAGACAGGGCAAGTGGGGTCAGTTCCAACCAAGCCTCACTAGCACAGTTTAACCAGTTTAGAATACACTAAAAGTCAGTGCTAAGTAGGCAGTTTCTTTTAATGTTATATGAGTGTTTATTACAAGGCCAGATATACCCCCCTTAAAGCCTCAGGGAACTTTATAGATCACAGGGTCAAGAGAGCTGTGATTAGAATCACACTGGGATTGCCACAGGCAATCCCAAAAAAACTATCTGGATAATAATCAAGAGCAAAATTAAACTATCACATTATACACATATACCTCCATTTATTTGTTTTGCCAAGTAAAGGCAAACTAAGGAATGGGCCTTTTTTAGTGTATTTTCAAGGTCACACCATGTACTTGTTTCTCCTGAAAGGGCTATAAATTTGCTGACTGAACCCCTATGAGCAAACAGTAGATAACAAATGGACTCTCTGAGGTAATCTAAGATTGTGCACTCAGTTTCTAATTCTGTATCTTGACTTTTAAAATTATTTCGCTTTCTGTGCTGATGATGACACTGTGAGAAAACATCCAGATAGGCCACAAATATAGCACCCACACTCAAAAACACACACATAGAGCAAAAATCACTCAATCTACTGTGTTCTGGAGGAGAAGAACATATATCTATACAGATCCTACAGATTAAAAAATCCAGTTAGAACAATATTGACTTTGTTCACAATGAGGTTACTGCTTAATTACTGCTTAGTAGTAATCAAAGAAATTTAAGGTCCACTCTCTATGTCATAGAGATAATTAAAGAAAAAATACAAAATCAAAGAGACCCTATCCAACATCATAATTTGCTTTTTATTTCCAGGAAGTTGAAAGTGTTACATGACTAACACCATGGTAAGGGAGAGCGGAGAATCACCCTTTCATTTAAGGACTACTTTTCATCTGAGGCAGTCCAAGGGCTTCTGTTTCAGCTCAATTGAGGCCAGTGGGAGTTATTTTCCCACTTCTAAACTAGTGCAAATTGAGACATGGAAAGTATAATTGACTCAAGTTTATGAATCCACTTAGAGGCAAAAGAGTGAACAACCTCCAAGAAGTTTCCATTCATCTTTTCTCTGAATTTCAAGCATAAAATATCTTAACATGCTTTCTGTTGCCAATGCTCAAGTTTTCTGTGCATGAATTGTGAATTTGGAACTTTTTCCTTCTTTTGAGTGTCTTTTCATTTTAATGACAATAAAGAGAATGTTACAATGATCCCAATGGTTTCAGTCTTCATTTCTAAACAGATGAGCTCTGCATGAATGATTATGAAATACTGTTAAAATTTGCTTTTACTATACATAGAAAAGTTTTCCATATAACTATCTGTTTTCAGAGTCAAAACTCGAAGGATTGTTAGACTGGGTATAAGGAAAAAAAAAAAAAATTTGTTGAATGAAATACTGGAATGAGCTGCCCAGGGTAGTAGTAATAGTGGTTTTCACCATCCCTGGAGGTATTCAAAAGATATGTTGATATGACACTTAGGGACATGTTTTAGTGGTGAATTTGGCACCTGTTAAGTTAATGGTTGGATTCAGTGACCTTAGAGGTCCTTTCGAACCTAAATAATTCTATGCTTCTATGAATATAAAAGGGAAAGTGTTTTAGAATTAATTTCTCAGGTGTTTCAGCTGCTGTTCAGAGAAAGTCTCTGGGAGGGTGCAGACCTATGCATCTCCAAATAGCTGCATTATTTTGTTTACTTAGAAGGTTGCAGCAGCTGCCACTTCTAGGGCATGAATTATACTGGAAAATTTACACTGTGCAATATGCAGAATAATAACTGTATTTTAATTTATACATTGTCTGTTGACAGCAATCTGTGACAGTATCAACTTCTAGCATAATTACTGACTATCTCAAACTGAGAACAACTGATACTTTGCAGCAGGCTGATAGGCAATTATAGCACTCACCAGAACATGCTCTGTGCTCAGTAAAGCCAGTAGTGTAATCATTTTGAGCTTCTGGAGGCAGGGGGAATGGGTATGTAAACCTGCCTTTCAATAAGGTCTGTATTAGAATGCACTTTTCATCTCTTCTCTCATCCTCAAAACTTATAATGCTGGCCACAAGCTTGTTGATATTTTTCTGGTAGGCTTGATGTTTCCAAGCACACAGGTAGAAAAGCCAAAGCCAAAGCACCACTATCTGAAAGCACCATTCAGCTGTGATCCCCACAAGATTTGCTCCGTTCTGACTGTCCTGCTCAGATCTGGAAAACAAAGAAGGGATAGAGGGACTTTGTTGTGTGACTGTCATTGCGCTTACTTCACTCATTGTGCAACACAGATAAACTGGAGAAACAAAAGTTGATGCAAGCCATCAGTTGGCCTCATATGTGGTGAAAGCCAAAGAGATTGTCTTCAGCTCCATGTTAAACAGGACCATTAGTGGTTTATGATGACAATCTCTACAGAAAATAATGTGCAGCAGGAATATAGGCCCTCAGAGGTGGAGAGGAACATCCAGAGGTTTGTGGAGGTGGTGTTGATAGATAGGTCACTATCTTCTAGAAGGGTGGGAGCAAGCATCCACTTTCGTAGAGGTACCCCGGGTGCTACTAGCCAGCATTTGGGCAGGATGCTTACATTGTAAGAGTGTGTTGTGCATCCTGTTAATTAAATTTTAATCTGTGTGTCACTGAGTGTTATGGTTTGGTCCTTCTGGCCACACCAGCTAAATTTCCCTGTAAGAAGAAATCAGAGGAGAAAGACTTGCTAAAAACAAACACTTAAAGAATTAAACTAAGACTAGCAAAAAAAGTAATACTGCTATACCAGAAGATAATTTCCAGGAGGTGATTAGATCCCGTACAGCATGTTATCTCCTTTCAACAAAAACTTCACAAAAATAGAATTAAACATCAAGTAAAATGAAATAAAATTTCAGGCATATATTCTTAAGCAAATAAAGGACTTCAAACTAAATAATAAAATGAAATCAAATAACTTGTGACATCCTATATTACATATATTTGTCAGGCAGCTGAAAAACACTTTTCAGTGTTGCATGCATTTACTGTTAATGCATTTATTTGTACCAAGTTGTGTTTTAAATTTCTTGGACTTTTAGCTTAAGATGCATTTTTCTGAGTCGCAGTTAGATAGTTAAAATAAAAAAAATGAGACATGAATGGTATGTAGGTAGGTGTTTCAGGATTTTAATGTTTCTCAGCTGTGGGGCTCTTTTTTTGTTATTCTGTGTAGTGAATGTAGATCTGTAGATTTTCATCACTGTAGATTTTTTGTGCTGTATCCAGGTTTCATTCTTCCCACCTAAGCTTTGGCTGTGGAGATATGAATATTAAATATGCTGGAAAACAAATTAGCAATGTTTTGTCAGATCTTAAGTACTCACTGCATTTCATTTCACTTATATATTCAGCTATTGCAGAGAACAACACTTCTATAAAATCCTAGCAATTTTGATATAACAGGAAAAAAGGAGGAGAAGATTGAAACAGGAAATTACATCTAGTGGCACTGAAGACAAATTGTATAATCAGCAATCCCTATGTGCCATTGCCATATTCATTTATCATTAAGAGACACATTTCAAAACAGAAAAGGGAGTAAACTCTTTCTCCACTTATACAGTAAAAAGGAGTTAAAAACCACAGAAAAAGTATTCTTTGTTAAAGATCACGGGTCTGTCAGTCCTTTGTTAATTTATCTATGATATACAGTTAAAAATACATTGAGTCTTACTTTTACAGAGCTTGCATAGTTTATCCATTCAGACCTTGCCTTATTTTAGTATGCAAATATCAGAAAATTGTACTGGTTTCTCTAAATTCCTTGTTCAGAGGAAGTGATTTCTTTCCCTGGAATAAACAGTCCACAGGATGAGGAAATGAAAAACACTGGGAATGGAAAACTGCTAAAGTCTCTTAGACGTGGCTATATTGCTTCTCTAATAAAGAGCTACATTTATACACAAGTAGCAAATGTTGTTGAAAAATACCTGAGGGTCACCACCAAGAGACAGCTCTTAAATTTTGTGTCACTCATAATAAAAATGAGATTCTTGTGGGAGTGATATGCTAGCACTGAAATTTTTTTGTAATGATTTAGGCTACAATATCTGATTGTCAGGTAGAATTCTAGTTGACAGGGTGATTTCATGGAGAAGCAGTTCAGAAAGTATATTGAAGGCAGTTGTATTTTTTTATGTGGCAACTCATCTTAAGTTTGGTGCTGTTAGTTGCACAAAAAACAGCACCTTGGCTATGGAATGAGCTCTTGCAATATGGTAAAGTCAATTTATTGTTTATGGTGTACTAAATAGCTAGAAATCCCATTCAGAATCAATCCGTAATTAATCCTGGCTTGAATAGACAGATAAGAATAAGGAAATTCTGGAGTCCATAGGCTGTGCAAGTAATTATTTGCAGGCTCTGATCCCCTAGACAAGAACAAATCTATTAGTTTCTTGGGAAGCAATATGAACATAGATATTACCTTGCTGGAATCCTGAACATAAAATAATTGATGTTTCAGGTATATTAATATTATAGTATAGTTATTACAAATGATCTACAAACACAGACTTTTCTGGATCCATAACACCAACCCTGTAATAGAGAAGGAACAACAGTCAGAAATTTGCAAATAAATCTCAGAACTGTGAAAATGTATTTGTCCAACTGCATGACACCACTTCAATGATCCCTTGCACATGTGATATGAAAACTTAAACTTTTAATTTTAATTGTAGAATTTAACTGTAGAATCCTAGAAACCATTCAGTTGGGAAAAGACCTTTAAAATCATTGAGTCTTACCATTAATACAGCCAAGTCCAACTCTAACCCATGTCCTTAAGTAGCACATCAAAACATATGTCAAATACCTCCAGGGATGGTGGTTCCATCACTGACCTTGGCAGTCTGTTTCAATGCTTGACAACCTTTGTGATGAAGAAATTTTGCCTTCTATCCAGTCAAAATCTCCCCTGGCACGGCTTTGCAGCTGTTTTGTCTTGTCCTATTCCTTGTTACTTTTCCTCCTTTTCTCCAGGCAAAATGACTCCAGCTTTGTCAGCTAGTCCCAGCAGTCTTGTTCTCTAGACCCTTCACCAGCTCTGTTGCCCTGCTCTGGACATCCTCCAGCCCCTCAATGTCCTTCATGCACTGAGGGCCCTAAAGGTGACCACATGATGCAAGCTGATACCTCATCAGTACCATGTTCAGGGAGATGGGCACTGCCCTGATCCTGCTGACCGCACTATTTCTGATACAAGCCAGGATACCATTGGTCTTTTTGGCCACCTGGGCGCACTTTGGCTCATGTCCTGCCCGCTGCTGACCAGCATCCCCATCCTTTTTCCACTAAGCAGATTTACAACTACTCATAGAATCACAGAATCATTGAGTTGAAAATACCTTCAAGGTCATCAAGTCCAACTGTTAACCAAGTCTGTAACACTGCATGGGTTGTTGTTACTGCGACACAAGGGCAGCACCTGGCACTTTGCCTTGTTGGACCTCAAACAATTGTTATCAGGCCACTGATCCAGTCTGTCCACATCTTTCTGAAGAGCCTTCCTGTCCTCCAGCAGAACAATGCTCTCACCCAAACTTGGTCTCACCTGCAAACTGTCTGAGGATACTCTCAATCCTTTTGTTCAGGTCATTGATAAAGATCTTAAACAGGACTGGCCCCAACACTGATCTTTGGGCAGCACCTCTGGTAACCAGCCACCGCCTAGATTTACCTGCATTTACCACCACTCTTTGGGCCCAGTCATCCAGAGAGTTTTCTATCCCATGAACAGTGTATTCACCCAAGCCATGAGCAGCCAATTTTTCCAGGAGAATAATGTGGAGAATGCTGTCAGAGGTTTTATTGAAATCTAGGCAGGCAACATCTACAGCCTTTCCCTCATCCACTAACTGGGACATTTTTTCATAGAAGGAGACTGAGTCAGGCAAGCAGCACCCGCCTTTCATAAATCCCTGCTGGCAGGACATGATTCCTTGCTTGTCCTGCCTCTGTCATATGATGGGGTTCAAGATTATCTACTCCATGATCTTCCCCAGCCCCAAGGTCAGGCTGACAGAGTTGTTGCTCCCCAGATCCATCTTCTGGCCTTGCTTGTAGATGGGCATCTTTCCAACACTTCTCCCTGTCAGCTGGGACCTCCCTGTTTAACCAGGACTTCTGGTAAATTGTTGCAAATTTTTGGTGACGGCTTCTACCAGCTCCCTCAGTACTCTTGGGTGGATCCCATCTCTTCCTATAGACATAGGGGTGTAGCAGATCACTGAACATAGCCTCTTGCATTATGGAGGCTTCATTCAGCCCCCTTTCCTTGTAACCCAGTTCAGGGAGCTGTGTACCTGAGGAACAACTGGTCCCACTTTTAAAAGCTGAGACTAAGAAAGCATTAAGTACCTCTGCCTAGTCATCATCTCTCACTGTTTCCCCCTGTATGCTATAAGGGGAGGATTTAAATTATCCCTTCTTTTGTTGCTGTTTCTAGAAAATTTCTTTGTTGTCTTTTATGCTAGTGGCCAGATCAAGTACTAGTTGAACTTTGGCATGGCTAATTTTCCACCTGCATTACTCCAGAGCATCCCTGTAGTCCTCCTGAGTTGCTGTTCTTTCTTCCAAAGATCGAAAACTCTCCTTTTGCTTCCTGAGTTCCAGCCAAAAGTCTTTGTCTAGACAGGTCAGTATTCTCCCCTGATGTCTTGTCTTTCGGCACATAGGCATGGCCTTCTCCTGTGCCTGTAAGATTTCCTTCTTGATGAACGGCCATTTATTTTGCTTATGTGAATTTATAAAGAATGCTCTTGTTATAGTGTACACGCAGTTTTAACTTTTATAGGCCTGGTAAAGAATCTGATGAAATGTGTTCTAGTGAGTTCACTGAAGTATAAATAATGCACAACATGATTATGCCCTTACTCATGTGATATACTCCAATATGCAGGTCTGGAAGAATATTGATTTCTATTTTTCTGATGAAGGCAGGATTAACTAACCACTTATTGAGGGAAAGAATAGATTGTGGGCATGAACTGGAGGAAACAGTTCATTTTCCTTAATTGGCTCTTATTTGCGTATAAGTGCATGACTTGAAGGCAGTTCTGGAAGTTCCTCTTAATGCTGTCCTTGAAATCTCATTTCCAGTGTTTAGACATGGTATCAAATATCTCAGTCTACAGCACCACAATTATCAACTGCAAAGCGCACTTTGTATCTTTACTCTCTCGCTGATCTTTTGAGTTAGTATAAGGCAGTCCACATCTTATGATTAACTGAACATATTTTTATCACAAGTAAACATTTCTTTACCGATGTGATACAATTGAAGTTCACAGCCAACTTCTACATTATTTGCTTAATGACAAAATTAAATGTATAATACCCCTATTCTCTCTAAACACTAAGGTTTTGCTAGAATCTTCCAAATGCTTTTTTTCCATGCATATTCTCTGTCACTGAGTAAAAGTGATGTAGTGGCATATTACCATAGGCCACGCTATATGTATGTGTATATGTATTTGTGTAAATCTATTGACCCTTAAAATAATAATAAAAAAGCCATTTCCACTAAGTTGGCAGAGAAACTCCAAATATCATTCAAAATGTCTGTTCCCTGGTGTAAACACTTCTGTCCAAGACATTGTCATGGTAAAACCATGAATCTTCAGACCTTTTCACATTTGTCCACATGAACACTTTTACACATCAAAGAATGCATTACTGAGTCAATCGTCATATTCCTAAGTATTTGTAAGAACCAGTTTTAAGTAAAATGACAGCTATAGCTATTGCTTGTGCAAGGAAATATTTCCAGGCATGTCTGTACTTTCTACTACTTCCATGCTCCTAGGGGTAGTATTTTTAAAATGTATTTGCCATTAACACAGCTGTTTGGAATTACTTTATAACACTGTTTTTAGCACTCTAAACTCAGAAACTTCACATTCAAGTTATTTCCACTTGTTTGTTTATTTAGTTAGTTGATTGGTTGTGTGGGGGTGGGTTTTGTTGTGATAGGGTTTTTTTTTCCTTTTGGCTTAACAGAAGGTAATTGCTATTTTTACTTTCAATTTTCTGTTTTAACAGTCAAATTTTTTAAATACTGACATTATTGAGAGTAACTCTAATTTTTTGGAACTCAAGGTTTTGTATATTCTGAATTTCTAAATTAAATTCTAGAACAAGATCACCTGTATTCTTTATTGAGTAGGTTTTTCAAAGACCAAATTCTTAGTATTTATAAAGAAGATTTATATCTTCTTTACATAAAAATGATTTTTATAAAGAATGGCTAGATTTTTGAAAATGATATGTTGCTCATAATATATTTTGCATTTAAAACTGTCTCCTAAGGGCAAAAGCCATTAGTTACTAATCCTTTAAAGAGAACAGACACCCTCCCAACTGCGTATTTTGCTGAAGAATAGTTTGCACTTTGCCCTCAACACCTAGGTAATCAACTTTTTAAATATGCATCATGCAGGAAATGTAAGATAGTTCTGGTAGCATTTGTGGCATTTTCTGATGTTTCTCCATGCATTTTTAATGTTGTTTCATACTTGTTGTTTAGTGTGTTTCATCCTTTCGATAGCATGTAGACAGCCAATCCGCTCGGAAGATCTCGAGATGTACGGAAAGATAGCACCCCGCCCCCTGTCATAAGTTAAATCACGTGGGCAC
>PYHW01010334.1:6695446-6754020 GCA_013186435.1 Turdus rufiventris
GGAAGGAAGGAAGGAAGGAAGGAAGGAAGGAAGGAAGGAAGGAAGGAAGGAAGGAAGGAAGGAAGGAAGGAAGGAAGGAAGGAAGAATACACAGCTCTTTGCTTTATACATGTTATCATTTAAACCAGCAGACATTTACAGACTAAGACTCAAACACATTTAATGTTATTTTACTTACTTCAGGGAAGTAGTGTAGAATTAGGAAAAATTGGATTGATGAATTCTGGCTGTTCATGCCTTCAGTGATTACAGAGGAAATGTAAAACAACTGGGATCTTAATTATACCTGAAAATTATCTTCTTTGCATAGTGGTCTACTGTTTTTTATTCTAATGACTGTATTTCTGATTCTCTTATGTTCTGAGTTGTTTAGTGTCCAGGAATTTGAGCTGGTGGGGACCAGTATGAATCTGGCATGAGTCCTGAAAGACTTAAAAGGAGTGCATTCACAAGGTAGAGACTCTTTGTATGTGTATTTAGAACATACTGAAATTGTTGTGCACATGCAAATTAACTTCACCATCTGAGTACAGTAACTTTGCCAAATCATAGAAAGATTTTTCCTCATGCATGTGAAAAAGATGTGCTTTCCACTCTTAGAGAGTGTTAGATTAAATGACTATCAGGCCACATTGCTATGCAGGAAAACATATCTGACCTTTAAAAGAATAAGTTAATTTATAGTTCAAGAAAAGGGACTGCTAAAAGTATGAAACCACAAAAATTTGGTTTTAATAATGTTTGGTCATGTGGAATCCAGTAAAATGTATTCAAAAATATTCAAATAGGTAGCAAGTCTTGGAATACATCCAATATCAATTTTATTCAGATTCTGTTCAATTTACAGTCTTGTTTACTAGTCTAAAGAGCTCTGTATTGTCAAATTTCTGTTTCCCCATGGCTCTTCAATATCTCCTTTCAATCTTGAATTTCAGAATGTACACAATATCCATGTAATCATTTCTTCACTGCTGAAAAAAAGGTCATATACATTCCTTATTCTTACATAGTCTACCTTGCTTACCTTAAAGGAGTCTATCTGAGGGTAACATTAACTTGTTAGTCACAATGAGGCACTGAGGAAATTTCCAGCTGATTTTCCCCCATGACTAAGTGATATTATATGAAATCATATATGTTAAAACACTTCAAAAAACTGGAATCTGACCCATTCTGAATAAGAGTAGCAGAATTCTACCTCCAAACAAAACTTTAGAAGTCAAAAAATCTGACTTAATATACTGACCCACAGAGTGAAATCTGACATCTTAAGGCCAGTCTCTGGTAATCAGAACATGAGGATACAGATGTAATTAGCATTCTTGTTTTACATTAGCTTGCAAAAAACATTTCTTTTTAGTGCCAGATAAATCTCAGAAAATGTGTTTTAGCTGGAAAAAAAATCGAGGTCTCTAAGGAAAGGTTGACAAGAAACAAAACCACCCAAAACCAAATGAATAAAGCTAACGAGATTAAAAAAAAAAAATAAAAAATATGAAAAACAAGGCAAAACAGCTCCAATGGTGGCAAACACAATTCTTTTTCATGCAAAAGGGCACAGCATAATGCACGTGTATAATATTTACAAGAACTGTGTTGAATGGCTCACAAATAATTCTGTCCTCACTTCTTTTGTTTCAGTTCCTTTTCAACCTTTAGTTGAGCAAAGATCACAGAGGTCTGTTGCATGCAAAATCTGACAGAGGAAAACAAACAAGAATACAAACCTAGCACAAAAACTGAAAAGAGTGTGAAATTAAAGAAAACTGTAGTTTGTATCCAATGTATGTTTCATCTGTCATTTAAATAAGTGTAATTTATATAATAAATACGGGAAATAAATAAAATAGTAGTCAAGAAGGTATTTTTTTCTGAGATGAATAATGTACTTGTAAGCAAGCACTGTGTTTTGAATCATCTCTAAGTCACTAATCCCAAGTATAAATGATAATATGTGTCTTCAGAAATTCTTCTCCATGCTTCCCTCAAAGGGAGTTCATAAGTCCAAAAAGTATTATTGAATGTCTGCATGCTGAAAACCATTTGGAATTTTATGGAAAATAGCATGTCTTAGAATAAGACAACATACTCTTTTTTGACAACCATCTATGTCACTTCATATGCTATCTAGCTTTATCAGCATAAGCACTTTTATATAGTTCACCCATTAAATAGTTTCAGCTTTTGAGTCCTAGATTTTTTTTAAATTAATGACTAATCATAGAGAGTGCCTGACAGCTATAAATAAAAACATTCTGGGAGCCTGCTTTATTAATTCAAATTTTCACATATTTATATCTTGATTAATACTTTTAAAAAAAATAGGATAGACATATACACTCTTCACACAATTTTTAGCTAGTTTGAGCCCAGTCTTAGACCAGAAGAAAACCTTTGCATATGTTGCAAATGAAATATTCTAGCTATGTGCTTTGAAAAGATTATAGTTATCCCATTGGTCCAGAATAGTGGAGTGAGGATTATTATATACAGTTCCTAATTTTTTAATGGATACTCTTTCAAAGTATATATACTTTTTTACATTTTCTTAGATTTCCTTTCTTTCACAATCATTTAGTTTCTTTCTAATTACACCCACAGGAATGACACTGGGGCCCCAAGTGCAGTTCCTAGATTGTATTTATTGGGATAAAAAATTATATAGAAGACATATATCAGTTCTATATACCATGAACACTTTTCACACACTATGCTTGTGAGTAACAACATCTACAGTTCAACTGAAATAGCAGGTCATATGTCTTCTTCTTCACCTATATTCAGAGCATAAGATCTATTTACTGTGCTTTATGGAAGGGAGGGGGTGAATTTCAAACTATTGTAATACCTATTCAAGCGATATTTGATGTGATACTAGAGTAATTGTGTGTGCTAGAATATAAAGAGAAGCACAGTTCAGTGACCATTATCACTGAAGTAATAGTCTTCAATCCCCATAAAACTGGTCCAATATATAATAGACTATTATGATTGTGATTTTTATACTAAGTTGGCTCAAACCACAAAGCAAAGCCTCTGCATAATGTTTTCACTCTTGGATTGCAATAGTATGCTCTATTCTTTGCCTAGGGCAGTGAAATATTCCAAAATACTATTGTGCTCTTTCCTTGTTGGTTAGCTATCTGTGACAAAAATATTGACAACTTATATATGTTTAGAAGCCAGATCCATTGGCTTACTGCCCTGAAACAAGAGGTGAAAAAATTTACAAGTCCAACTCTGGAATGTGTTGATATTTACATTTGCAGTAGGTAGTTGCATTTTGAACTCAAAACCTGATGCTGTTTTCACACATGAGAATGCAGATGTCAAGAAGAAGTAAACAGAAATTGCTACGACCAGTTTTGTTGTTTTACAATATTGTTTAATTATGCCAACCTCAGGCCTTTTCTGAAAAGAGCCTCTCCTTGGGGATTTTGGAGGATGATGGAATTTTTATGACAAGCTATATGGGAGAAATAAATTCACCATGGGATTAAAACAGAAGGAAGGCCCATATTGGGTGCCTGTTTTGGTTGGTGATATGAATGTCTACAAAAACCCACCTTTGTTACATGAGCACAAACCAAGCACATGCAGGTACATTTTTTAGTGCCATTTCCTAGCTTTTAGACTTGGTATGTTGTGGTTGGTTTTATTGTCTCCTCCAGATAAATACATGCTATTCAGACATGGCATTCTTTAGCTGCTGCATGATGTTCTTTTGTAAATATACAAAGCTTAAGATGTTGTGCCTGATCCCTATTTTGCACACCAGGACTAGACAGTTTGGAAAAGTTATCTTTGGTCTTCCTAATGTGCATGAAGCAAGTTTTGAGATCTCTTATCAATCTGTATTATGTCCATTTTCTTCGTTTAATTTGCAAAGCAAGTCAGTCATACTTTAACATCACTTCATTATTTCTAAAAGACTTGCAATATCATAAACATTTAAACTACATGTTTAATTACTTTTTTTTTTACCATTTGAAATAGGTTTTCATTTATTTATTTTGCTAAAATAGCTCCTTAAAATAGCTCCTCTCTCATTTTAATTTTTTTCAGAATAGGACAGAATATGGCACTGAGGATTTTGTAATATACATGAAGATTTTTGTGTATTGCAGCAGTTACCATTACATTGTCCAATATTTATCTGTTCCAGCTACCCTACATCGTGCATGTTGTCTTTGGACAACATCGGAGGCCAGGTTCCCCCCAACATATATGAGAAAATTCAAACTCTTAAAAATGTGTCTCAAAAATACTAGAACTTTTAGATCCTCTCACTTTTTTCTTCCCCTACCCTCACTCCATATGAAGAATAGTATGTGACTAGAAATAATTTAAACATTCTTTTGTATACTTGTGTTGAGTTTCAAAATATTCTAACCAAGAATGCTTACGTGCAAGGGTTGGCAGTACTGAAGCCTTTGACTGACGGTGACCTAAGCTTGAGAAGAGAGCTGATAATGAAAACAGTGAAGAGATATTCACTGACTTTAGTGAATATCCTGCCAGTTGCATTCAGACTTGAAAAATGCATAATGAATTCAAGAAGTTGCTACAAATTGAACAACTGTGTACTGGAATTCTGCAGTGTGCTTCTTATCCTAGTATAAGTTCTTGGAAAATCCATGATAGGTAGACATGTACTAGTTCATCTTTTGCCAGATACATATGATGAAAAATATTTAAATTCTATTAAATCCACAGTTTCTGTGAGAGAGCCAATCATACTGCATGCAAAACAATTGACAGGTTAATTATGCAAGGTTTGAGTATTTGAATCACATTTTCTTACGCCAAGTTTAAGCTATTTTGTCTCTAGGTAATTATGTTGGCACCTGGCAGGTTTCGGGGAAAAAAAACAATGAAAATATCAAAGAAACATTTCCTAGAGAAACAAACAATTTAAAGAGTCATACTTTGTCTTGCATGTAAAGTATGCCATTTGAGCTTAATGTATCCTGAACTTTTCACCTGCTAATGTGATCAACAGAAAATATTAACAGAGCCTTCATTCAAACAGAAATGGAACAAGAGAAAAGATACAATAGAGTTGTGGGGAATAACCTCACAGTTAGATGCACACAGGAAATTGTATGATATTTTCCTTATGAAATACTA
The DNA here is from genome assembly GCA_013186435.1 of Turdus rufiventris. NCBI lineage: Eukaryota > Metazoa > Chordata > Aves > Passeriformes > Turdidae > Turdus > Turdus rufiventris. The sequence continues at coordinate 6,700,577 of PYHW01010334.1, forward strand.
CTTGAGTTATATAGCTGCCTGTCTTCTGAAATACGTGCAACAAACAGCACCAAGATGACCATGACCTCATTCCAGTGAGGTGAGAAAGAATCATTTCTATTTTATGGCTAGAAAAACTGAGAAAAGTGTAATTGGAATATGTTTTACCCAAGGTTATAGCAAAGTGCATGTGAAAGGTGGATACAGAAAGCAGATCTCTATACAGTCCTATTTATCGTCCAGAAATCTCACTTTATTCTTTTTTAGAAGTATTTCTGTAATCTTCTTCTGACAAATATACAAAGTACTATTATCTGAGCAAAGAAAATACACATATGCATTTGCTCTCTACTGAATAGTTATTTTCTTCTGGTCTTCAAAATATCACCTTAGTGATATTAGAAATGTACCCTTAGATGTCCTGTTTTCTTTTCAAATAATTTTTATAGATTCAGTCAATATACTGATTATTGTCACATAAAGGGGTCTTTTTGGCTGTATCACCAAGAGGTACCAATGCAAAACATATATCTTCAAGAGGCAATGCTATGCTTAGGGCAGAGCCTGTGGCTCTACAAGTTTACCTGCAAAAGTTTCACTAGTCGTCCTTTTTTTTTCCCCCAAAAAAATTGTGAAATAAGTCATCAGAGTTGTTTGGGTCTGAAACCTAGTTAGATTGACACCGACAATGAATGTTTTATGAGGCCATTCCCATGGTCACAGAAAACTGAGTGAGGTGAAAGTAAGGCATGGTGTTAATTATGGCTGTAAGATATGGATCAAACAGCGTAGTCAGCACAGGTCTTTTCTGCTCAAATGTTCCAGATTCTGAAGCCTTAGTGACAGTCTGGATGTTAATTTTTCTATTAGTACAATCAGAACTATCTTTTCTTTTGGGTTTCAAATTTATCCTATATTTCTCCAAGAAGAAAATTTAAAGTTGAAAATTGCATTAACTTTATAGGTTGCATGACTGACAAGTATAAATACATATGTACTGCGCTTTTATAGAGTGGAGGGTAATAAAAACAAGAATGAATTAGAGAATTTGTGAGCAAGAGATGTGGACATTTGTTATGAATTGGTCTTTATACATGTGTAATTTGAAAAAAATAACTTAGTTACAATTTTTTTATGTGATGTTTATGCAACTTCACAAGTCCTTAGACTTACAACGTAAGAACTGGGTTCTCTGGGGATATATGAAGTGTTGTAATAGATTTTAAGGCTCTCAAATTTGGATGCATTTTGTACATTATGTGTATATATATGTGTATATATATAGATATATATATATGTATATATGTATATATAGGTCTTTCTCTGAGTGGCTTATTTCTACAATAAAATCTTTCCACATGCCAGCAAATTCCTTCCATTTGCTACATTCATTTATACACCTTTCTAGACATTTTATGAATTTCCTCTTTTTTTCCTGAAAGAGCATATACTTTGCAAATGTTACACACCTTTCATTAGCTACTAGACTATGTAAGAATGGTAACAGCTGCAACTGAGATGGAAAAAGTTTCCATTATAAGCCCCTGTATTAAATAGTCATTTTCTAACAAAAATATTCTCTTAAACTGACTCTGTCATTTTTGGTACTTAAAGCAGATTTTATTTTCCTTGAAGATAAGAAAGAGAAAAACAGCTCAAAAAAAACTGACTCAGCCATTTTTTTATATAGTTAAAGCTGCCAATCAGTTAGGCCATTCTTCTCGCATGTACAGTGAGAGTTTTATTACTGATGTCTACATTAGGAAAATATGAAGCATAAGCACCAAGTCTACTCCACACCAGACACATTTCTAGTCCAAGTCAAAATCTGCTGAAATGTGTCTGGGCTGTGAAGCACTGTGACGACAACTGAAAAATGGAAAGTTCTGGCAATAAGGAGGTTCCTTCAATGATACATCCCTCACCCAAACCAAACTACAAATATAGGCAACACTGCTCTTTTCCCCATGAAAATTAGAATCACCTTCTAACCTGGTGTATTTGAAAAACCTATACAGCTTCATAAAATAAGCAGAATTGGTTGAATATTAGTCGGATAAAATAATATTTTTGGGGAAATGAAAAGCCAGTTATGTTTCCACTAGTCAGTTCTCTTTTGTGTTACTTTTTCTGTATGACAGTGGTGGGGTGCAGGTTTACTAGGTGTGGTACTAATTTGTCATTTTGCCTTCATTGGTTGCCTTTTTTATTTTGTTTTCCTGTACTGGATTTTGATTATGTTATTATCTCTGTTCTTGTCACTTCACAATGTCCTTTCCTCTATTTTTGCAGAAAAGTATCACTGAGGTGCTAGGAATATTAAAAGAGCTGCTGTAACAGACTGGGAGTGGGAAACAAAGATAAGGACAGGACTGATCCTTATTCCTAGGTGAAGATATTGAACCTGGTTTCTCCTGAAACAAAATGAACATTTACAGGAGAATTAGCTAATCTCTTCCTTTCCCTGCTCTCCTGTGTGCAGCATACATTTCAAAAACACACATCCCCATGAAGAAGTTTAATGACTCAAATAACATCCTGGAAAATTCTTAAAAATTACACTACTGTTTTTAAAATGAGCTATATAAAATGAGAAGGACATTAGTAGTGACTCCCATATGGTGTGAAATAATACCCTGCCCTTTTCTGGGAGAGTAGGGCTGGAAAGAGAAAAGAGAGAATAAAGGCAAGTTGAATATAGCAGTCCTGCAGTGGTAAATAAAAAAAATACAAAATATACCTGGGTTTCTTCCAGCCTAGACTGAAAGTAAGAACAGCTTCTATTTCTTATATTGGTAATCTCTATTTACCAGAATTTTTTAATGAGTACACACTGCCAGTCTCTGGTCTTGCACGGGCAGACAGTGGGATAGATGCTTGAAAGCATGAAAATCAGATCTATTGCACCAATGGACACATGGGAATAATTTGCCACTGAACACCTTTGTGCTAAGTTTCACTTGATAGTAGAACTGCTCAGGTGTCATTTAACAAACACTGACTTTATATATGTTTGTAGGATCTATAAACAGGGCTAGCATTGTTTTGGTGCTGGGAAAGCCTGCCATGTGAAATCAACCTGCAGTTCACACCTTTGACCTTCACAGTATATTGCATAATTCTTCAATTACCATGTGACACATATAGCTCTAAAGAACCATTTTAATACAATATGTGCTATACTGTCCAGTGCTTGTATCAGTTACTCCTGCATAATTTGTGATTGAGTCACCTCCTCCAACTCTGAGTCTCTAATGTATTTTTTTCTAACTGGATATTCAGTTAGATCACAATTATCTTTCCAAAACATAATAATAATACGATAGTGTGGAGGCTCTGTGTATCATATATTCTTTATCATTTCAATACATAATTTTGAATAGAGTAGATATATTAAGGAAATATTTTAGTGTTTTGGTGAACATGAGGGGAGGAATCCTGGAACCACAATGCTTTTTTGGATATGTACTTCAAATTGTGCTGTTTGGGATGTTCAGTCAGGTGCACCACTGTCATTTCAATTTACATTGAGTGCTATGATATGCCTGATATTAGGTTGTTATGACCCACCCCAGAAGGCCAGGGCAATTGAGGTTCTTTTTAATAGATCCCTTGGGTTGGATTACAGTAAAATGACTCTGAATGACTGATGCTCAGGTACATATATGTTAGGTTTATTTTAGAACATTTTCATTGCAGTTGAAAGGAACCTTGTAGTGTTTTGTCTATTATCTGTAGAAAGGTAATGTTTTATATTGTGGAAAGATATTGCTTAAGAAAATATAGACGGAAAAGAAAGAAAGATAAAGAAAGGACAAAAGGTAGATACAGAGAGGAAAGATCTAGTGGATCTGGTTGTGAGACTTGGTTGTTGTCATTTAGGTGTCATGATCTGTCAGGGGTGGGGAAACCCGCAGAACACAAAGTTCAGTGGGTTAATAAGTGTTCAGGTTCAAGTGGGAATGCCAAGGTGTCTCGTTTTGGGGAAAAGTTTTGCACTGTATGTTGCAACACAGTAGATCATGAGCAGCCATCTGATGGAAGGTCCTAGAAATATGTCTGAGGGCACTTTGGGTGACTTTGATGTTTTATGATACCTTCTAAGATATGACAGATGCTTCTCATATAATTGAGGCAGTTATGCCCCATCGAAAAGGATGAATACCCTCAGGCCTATGTGTGCATGTCCCAATACCTCCCTCAGAGGGGAGTTTCACACCTGAGCCAGCTGTGCAAGAGAGGACATTGCCATGATAAAAAGCATTGTCCCACCTCCACAGAATGTGTTTCTTATCGGCCTTTCCCCCCCATCTGGCTCAAAACCCAACTTGTTGCTAAACAAGGTTTGGTTTGTCATGGTCATTCTTAGGTGGTGGGAGCTCATCCCCTCTGTCCTATGTGGATTAGAAGTTTTGTCACCACACACAAAAAGCTCTCCCCTCCCATTGGATTGGAGGGTGCAAAGCTGCTGCTGCTTTCACAAATGGCCAATTGATTGTCATTAACCATTACAATTTTTGTCTCTTACACGGGTGAGTAAACAAATGAGTCCTGATTTCATCATGCAGCAAAACTGATGAGATCTGTAAGTAGTCTGAGCTTCACCTACCCTTAGTTTGTAAGGGGAAACATTGGGCCCTGAAGATTGTGTGGTGGAGCAGCAAAGGTAAACCTTGTGTCTACACTGTCAGTGCAACAGGAGCAAATGATATTATAATAAGTGATAATAAGCAAAGTAGATAATGCTGGAGAGTTGGCAGGTATACTGTACATATTTAGGTGGAATTAATTTCATTTTACTCTAGTCTATTTCCAGAGACTTATGTCTATTAGCAGACAGAGAGCATTTAGGTGCACATCTTCTGGTTTAATTTCATCAGAAAGGAACCTGGGTTGTGATCTCTGAGCTCCTGCTAATTTATATGTGCAATAATAAGCGGTAAGTAGGATTATCAGGAGAGCTGAGTGAAAACTGCAGTTCTGATTAAAATTAAAATGCTAATATAGGTAACAATATAACACTGAGCAAGAGTATGTACTGCTTTTAGAATTAACTGTATTACATAGAGCACAGATTTAGCCTGAAGGTCTCAGCAATTGGTGTTGATTACTCTTACTAGTGTTAGGCAGGCTGTGCATATCCATGTCTCACTATCCCTCCCTAGAAGCCAGTGTGAGTACTCTATAATCAGATAGGATTAGGAAAGTCACAACACACGTTTTGGACATATTTTCACTCTTTCATTCCTAATTCTAAAATGATATCTAATACAACATTTTTGCTTTTATTTTACATTGTCATTTCTTTTAGTCCAGTGGCTGCTCCCTAATAAATGTTTGTTTTAAAATGCAAACTTCTTTCAATGGTCTGGATTTTTTTTTTCCAATAAATTAAATAGCTATTTCCTCCTCTGACAATCTGAATGCAGAAAAATGATTCATTACAAAATTTAGGTGTCCATTATATTGTCTTCTGCTGAGTTGACTGTACACACATTTACCAAAGAGTAGCACACTGGACTATCAGCTAGCCTCCTTTATGAAAGGAGAGCTTTGTGAATTCTTTTGTTCCTATCTGCAGGTGCTTCTAGGTCTGAAAAGATCCTGTGATCTGATAGCTGTTTTTTGCTTTCTGTGATCATGGACAGCTTGCATAATACAACAAAGGTGGAAGATTGTTGCCTTCCCCAGGGTTGCCTAAAGTTACAGTCCTGATCTCTTGACCTTTAATTTCAGCAAGTTTGATTGCCCAAGGAACCCTGGTGTGCATGCTTAGAGCTAATATAGCATTTTGCTGTTCAGTTTGCTGTAAGTGCTTTAACACTGACATAGTTTTAGAAGTGCATTAGTTTCTGGGGGTCTCCTACACATCATGGAGTTAAGGAATAAAGAGCAACTGACAGCACAAAATAACCCCTAGACTCACCGTATGCCATGGGCAACAAAATATTCTGTATGGATATTACAAATGTTGATGTGTCACAGAACAATGGTGCAAATGTCAGAGGCTGCTCGTGCTCTATTCCCCAGTAGGCACTGTGCAAAGATAAGACCCAAGCAAAGAGCAGTAGAGCTCACTGAAGAGAGCTCAGAATAGATGTAAGGAATAAATTGGAAAAAAACAAACTCCTTTTTCTATGTTTTAACTTAGCAGATGAATAAAAGAGCAGCAATAGTAACAAACAACAAAATAAAAGTTTGTCTCACAAAGACCTACTTGTTTTCAACTTTCTTTTTTCCTCATGTAAAATAAATTAAAAATCTTCCAGTTGAAGGTTCAACAATGTATGATATTCAGTCTAAACTATTTTTTCTGACTTGTTGTGAAGAAGTAGCAACAAGAGTTTGAAAACAATCCAGGTTAGATCACCTCATAATAAGGTTAGTATGCTCTCTTGTAGGTAGAGTTCAGTACCACAGGGAAAACAAGGAGATTAATTAATACGTGAATTCACAGATGAATTCATATCAATGACATTTGAAAGAGTGCTATGATTTTTGGGCTCCTAATCAAGAGAAGAAAAGTTTTACTCCTACTTCTGAATCTCTGAACTGTTGTCTTCACTTCGTTGAGAAAACAGAATGTAAAATGTTTTTTAAATGCCAAACCTTTTTTTTTTTTTTTTTTTTAACATGTCACTACTATTTTTTGATCCTTTATTACCACAGTTATTAGCTAGGGAAAGATTAAACTAAATGAAACTATTTTGAGTCAGGAATCATTAGTTTATGTTTCACTGTCTACCCACTTGAAGGACTGGTGATCCATCAAAAGATCAGCACAAACTGCCATGGTTTACAGCAACAGATGAACAAACTAGTCTTGGTGAACAACAGCACTGAACTCAGACAAAATGCATTTTATTTATAAGACTACTGGTAACAATTAAATAAAAATCTAAGTTTAATCTGTATCAATGATTGTGAAACATTTTTCTACTATGGTGTGGCAAAATGCAGTAGAGATACAAATGAAAATACAATGGGACTTAAAATATAGCATAAATGAGAAGCAAAGGTTACAATTTTTAATTTTTTAAAAAGCAATTTGAACGAAATAATGGTAACTGAAAACAGCTGTAAGATTCACTTTAGACCAGTCTTAATTTGGGTTTTAATGGCCTTGTGCAGACACACCCACAAAGATATTGAGATTAATTTTCAGCTGCTCTATTAGGTATCCCTGTATTGTGTGGTCCTCCATGTACAAAACTTGAGAATGTCTCAAGTATGGAATTAGCCTAGAGGCAGACTGTGTTTCTGCAAAGCAACTTTTATTTTACTCTATAGTAGTTTCGCCACTTTATTCACAGTACTGTGGTTTAAAGTTCTGTACTGTGGTTTAAATTTCTGAGCTATTCAAATGGTAACCAATGTTAATAGCAATTATTTTAGCAACAATTTACTAAGATCAAACAATAGAAATCTTGCTGAGACTACACTACTTTTCTGCATCCTTCCTCTGCTCCTGGTTGATGTATAGTCATAAAGTATCTCATTCTTTCTGATAAAATAAGAAGGTTGCAATGTGTGTTCTATTTCTTTCGCAGGTCTTGTGTAGACTAGCCTTTTTTATGCTTTTATTTATTTCTTTTTTACGCCTTTATTTTTATTTTTATTTTTATTTTTGGGTTTTTTGTTGGTTTTTTTTAATATATACTTTGAAATCAATAAACTAGGTGTTAATCCAAGCTTCTATGTAAATATTAAGCTTTTAGTCCTCATGGTTATGCAGTTAAACTTGAAAACATTTCTAGAGTGTGATTGCAACAACTCAAAGCCAGGTGCAAAGGACAAAGCACAGCTTTTATTATTATGTGTGAAAAAAAATCTAATTGGGTTATCTGTCTTATTTATATCTCAATGAGGCAACATGTCATAACTATCTACAAATACACACATAGCACAGTGATTCATTTCTGCAGGTGTTCACTGAGTCGCTTGTATTTCTTAAGCAGATCCATATTTGCAAAATAAAACTCAACAAGTTTCTTTATGTTAATTTAATCAGATTATTGAGTTTTGTCTTTCATGTCACACAGAATAAAAAAAAAATGATTTGTGTTCTGAAGAAATACTGTTTCTAAGAAACAAAAAAAAATCCATAATGAAAAATTCTAGGGTTTGAGTTCGTGCTTTCACCAGTTTATTTTCTACTTATTTTGTACTTTCAGTGGTCAGAATGATTTGTCCTGCAATGGTAAATCAATCTACATCCACTACTTCTCTCATTATATTATTATTTTAATGTAAAACTAACACTAAATTTTATCCACAATTGAGCTTCCAGTACACTGGGAGGCAAACTGCACAAAGTGGAAGAAAAATCAAGTTTTGTTGGGCAATTGGGAATTCCCAACTGAATCCATATATCACATATATAATCTGGAACTCCTCCTCAGGCATCAAAATTTTGCAGTGCTGTTAGTTTTCTCTGAAAACTGCTGAACAATTTCAGCTATGCCTATGTTGTTTTCAGTGGAAATCTAATTACCCAATGTTCTTAATTCTGAATTTCTAGCATACCCCCAAAATTCCAATAAAGTCTTGATGTTAGAAAAAATGTTTCGTTTGCTTTCAGTGGAAAATAACCAAAATGCCAGCAGTATCTACATCCGGAAATTTTATTTGTTGTAATCCAGTATGAAAGGAGTTTGATCTTCGGCTGCATTATTCTCTTCTTATTTTCCAATTAATAATAATTTTAAAAAACCCAAAATTCAGAAAACCAAATCAAATCGTAGAAGTGTTGTTATTATTTTCCAGTGGTTCTGTGTAACTCTGCCTTGTTCTGTCAGTGAAGACAAACTGACCTGGGAGGACCTGGCTGTCTCTGAAACAACCAGTCAAGTCACCCCTGTGTTGTTTAATAAAAACAATTTCAATTTAAGGATAGTTTTTGAGAACAAATGGTGGAACACAGTGTTTTCTTTAGTAATAGACTTTCAAGTATTGAGCTGAAGAAGAGTGATCTGTGCCAAAAAAATGTTTCTATTGAGAGATTTTTATTCTTACTGTAGAACCTGAACATATCCAAATGTTCTTGTCAGAGTACAAGCAGAGATATTTGGCAATTATTTTCCCAGAGAGCTTTAATCCTTTGTCAGGCATAAAACTTGTCATCTTATCATTGGTTGCTTTCTGTAACTTTAACTCTTCTGAAGAATGGCCATAATAATTTAAGAAAAGTAAATATGTATTATAGAACTGAAGACAAGTATGTGAGAGGCTTCTATGCTTAATATCTTTGGTGAAGTTCAAAAGTATTGTGCATAACTGGTTTTAAGAAAAATCCTTAAGTGTTTCTCAGTATTGCCTCAAGAGAATGGTACAAAATGACTAAAAAAAGGAAAAAAAAAAAAAAGGAAAAAAAAATGTTATCCAAAACCAAAGATATTTGATTTTGCTTAAAAATAAGGAATAGGTGAAAATCATAAACTGCAATATAATTTTAAAATCTTGTTTTCGAAATTGTTTCTAATTAAAAACAAAAAAAACAAACAATATTTGTATACTTGACTTTTTTCTCTAGAAATTATTTCATTTAATCAGTTGCTTTCCAGAGTACTTACAGTAATTTCATGACCATAAGGTGCACCGGACTATAAGGCGCACCTCCAGGAGTCAGCAATTTTCGCAACTTTGTACATTATATAAGGTGCACCAGACTATAAGGCGCACTTTTTTGCAGTGAGGAGCTGCACCGTGCGCAACAAAGTAATGAATTACTGGCACAAAGTTGCCAATTAGTAACAGAATCACGGGATTGTGGGGTTTACTGGCTTGGCGCCATGCGGGCTCGGCTTGGCTCGGGGCTGCTGCAGGCTTACACTTCCAGGTTGGCAAATTTTTGAACTTCATCCATATATTGACCGCACCTGATCATAAGCCGCACTTCCAGGTTCAGACTAAAATTTTAGTCAAAATGGTACAGCTTATAATTGTGAAATTACTGTACTTAAGTCCACTATAAAAAGAAATACATCAAGTAATGGTAATTTTCCATATACCTGGGGAAAATTAATACAATAGCATTATAATCTCACTGTTTGGAACAGTTTAATTTCAATATGTAAATCTCACAATTTCTAATTATGAATGTTTACCTTTCACTCAGCTATCCATCCTTTAGCTGATACTTGTGCAGACAAAATAATGGAGACAGCAAGCATATCTTTTAGCTGTCCTGATAACTTTTTAGTAAGTTGTATACCCAAATCTTTTTTCTCCCTTGAACCATTTTAATTTTTATTTTCCTGTTTCATTACCAGCTCACCAATGGCAAGATGTTTTAAATATATCTGCATTCTATTGAACAACAGATCAATTTTTTTGCTATATTTAATCCATATTGAGATACGCTATTGCTGGTGCCTTTTAGATATATCTTTATCATATTGATGACAATAAAATGATTCTTTTGAAAAGATCTCATTGAAACAGTGAAAATGCTGAAAACAAAACTTTTCTGTTTCAGTTTTGACATCCCAGCATGCCTTCCATTTCTTCTAGTTTCCCTTCCACTATTATTTTAGATTACATCTTTTGAGTTTTAGCTGAAGATCCTTACTGACCTGAGTTTTCAAACCCTGAGCTAAGTTGCACATTGTCTGACTGTAGTCCCCTGTTAATTTTACAGCAGGACAAAGATGCTCATGATGTGCCTTGCTGTGAATTAGTAGGATCAGGGTCCTTGAGACAGGACAAAATAACTAGACACTTAATATATTTGCCCCCTCAAGACCCTCTGTAGGTGGTCAGCCATTCCAGATTACTTTTGTTGTCTGTTTTTTCTTGATGGTATTATGCTCTACAGTGTTTCAAGACATGCTCAGTCTTTGAGAATGCTTGGTAACAACCACACAGGGTTTTTAAATATAGATCCTCATGTCATAAGGGATCACTTTGGTCATTTAGTCTGTCCTGACACATCTACAAATTGTCTCCTAGAAAGCTTATTAAATGCTCCTGACAAAGGCATAACATAATGTTGAAAAAAAAAAAAGTGCAGTAAATTGCAATAACTTCTGGTAATGTAAATGTAGGGGGTTTTTTTTAGTTTTTGTGGTTTTTTTGGTTTAATGGGGTTTTTTTTTTTTTTTGGTTGGTTGGTTGGTTGGTTTTGTTTGGGTTTTTTTGTTTTGGTTTGGTTTTTGGTTTTTTTATGGTCTTTTATATTGTCCTTCTTGCCTGGTTATTTGGAATTCTGTTCCCACCTTTGCTTCATGAAATCTTTAGCCAAGGCCATGGTTTTATTTAAATAGAAATCCCTTTCCATTTACTTTGACATTTTTGAAATTAGAATCCAGACTCTGAAATGAAGGTCCTGTCTTATGTCCTTTTTTTTGATTCTTAGCTTGTCCTTTGTTTAGCTGCAGGCTAGAACATGCCTGGAATTGCTTCACAGAGAAATTAGGGTTAGTGGAGTTCTGGCAAAACCTGACCATAGCTAGATTTCCATTTCACAGCTCTGCCTTTCAGGTGCAACTTCATACATCACTGGGGTGATTTGCACATTGTGTACGCAAGTGATATATGGGCTCAATAAACAGCTTTGATACTTCAACATAAACCTTACTTGTACTTGACTAACAGGGCTAAAGTAGAGGATTTCTTTACCTTCAACTTCCTACTGGACCTATACTCCTAAAGAAAAATATGCATAAGCGTTAGTTCCAGGGATTTTGTACACTACTGGTTTATTCATGCACTTTCTAACAATGCTTTTCAAATTATTTCCCTACATTTAAAATTTGTGAATTTAACCTAGGAAAAGATAAAATAACTGTGACTTATCAGAAGTATCAAGGAGCATGCAAAAAAAAAATTTCTATATTCTTTTGATAACTTACTCCATGAATAATAGATAGCAGATGTGAATTCATTTTGCCCATTCTATTGATTTGTGCAGCCTATTAGAAAAGCATTTAAATTAATTAAGAAATCTAAAGCAATCAGAACCATTTACTGTTGACACTCAGCAGGTTGTGTAAAGTATTCCCTTTTAATTTCTCCTTTACTATATTTTTTCTATTAACTCTGAATTCCTCCTTTTACAATAAAGAATATTCATATAGATATTTTGATTGCCTTAATGGACAAATATTGTTCAGTTACTCACTTAGGACTTGGGGAATACTGAATCCTACGTGCTACTCTTTCTGGACCCATACTGTCCATCCTGATGATTGATGGTGAGTGATTGGGTATTTCCACCATACTAATACCAAAATTTTTTGTCACACACAGAGGTCATAGTTATTAATCCATAATAATGTTTTCTAAATCTTCTTTTTTTTGGTTCTTAGTTCTCTTTCCACTTCTTTTGTGAGGTGTAACATCCTGTGAAATATAGCCTGTAGTTGATTCTGTAATGATTCAGGGCCAGCAGTGAGTAAAAGAAAACCACAGAAATCCCATGTAGAAGTTCTTACCTTGATATATTCTTTTACTTCATTAACTTATGCGGAGATGATTTCTTAGTTTAGAGACTGTTTAAGTTATTCAGTTATGAAGAAGAGATGGTAAAAAGAGATATTTTTAGATGAAAAGTGTCATAGCAAAGAAAAGTGCTTTAAATAAAGACATGTCATCATCAGAACAAAGCTAAAAAGCAGCAAGAGAAAAAAAATCAAAACAGAAACCGCAAAGTAAAAGGTGAACCATGGAAATGTAACACAACAAATTACTATTACAAATTGTACTACTTATAAAAAACAATACAAATAGTGTTACTAATACTAATATAAATAGTATTACTTTTGAGCTTGCATTGATGAAAACTGTGTATTTTAAAATATCTGTGAAATACCATAACTCTTACAGTTATTGAGTTATCAATGCTTTCTTATTGTGATATCTGCTAAAGAGGTCCTGTCTTCTGAAGCTTTGAGAGTATGTGATAAACTCCAGAGACTTCAAAAAAATTTCACAGGTAAGTGATGGGCAAGAGAAAGAATGGTAAGACAAAGATAGTTCTACTAATTTATTTTTATATATATATTTGTGGTAGGTATATTTGTATTTTTGTTTTTGTAATTAATTTCTTTGCTTTAATCCCCTTTGACCATCATAATACCTGCATAAATGACCTGGGATTCTTTCTGCTCATTTCATTGGAGATTCGATTAATCCCATACTTCTAGGTTAAGTGAAATATCTACTTAGCTACTGACCTTAAGAAGATTTGAAATTCTTCCTATGTGTAAGAAATTCAAGTGAAGAATTCTTTCGAGTTTTTCTCTTTGTTACCTAAATTATAAAGTAGGCAAAGCAACATAACAGAAACTTTTTCTACAGGTCTATTCATGGAAATGTCTCAGCTAGGCTTTTCAGAAGCAATTTCGGTGAATTAAGGACCCAAATCCAAGAGAAACCAAAGTCCAGATCCATCTGATCCATTGTCTCTTCCAGGCTTCTTTTAAAAGTCTTTTCTTAAAATCCCTTACCTACCTGCTTTCTTCAGATTGAATTCTTTAGTCCTTAGTGAAAATCTCCATTACTTGTAAGCTGTCAAGACGTCATGAAAAACATCTCAGTGATTCAGTAACAGAGAAATCTGAACATCTAATACTGTTCTCCCATTACTAAGGTCATTATATCAAAATCGAGGGGATAATAAAGAGAAAGGAACATTGAAGATTTGTCTGACATAAATGAGACATATTTTTCAATATTTGAATTGTAATTATATTTTATCCTAGTGTTTTGAGAATGTGGGATCAAGGAAAAATATATGGTGGGTTCCTAGACACTTTTGTACCTGGCTTCTTGGCGTTATGAAAAAACTGACAAGGCAAATCATAAAGCTAAACGTTAGACCCAGAAAGCAGAGGACCCAGCGGATTTGATAATACTCAGACTTCAAATTGAAATTCTCTCCTGTTTTGGTGAAAAAAATTTCCTCAGTACTTTTGGTCTTCAAAGACTCCTAAAGGGAATCACACATACTGCTTTGTCCTGTTTGGTCTGAGTGTTACCTCTTCCACACAGTCTTTACAGGATCACTCTTATATTTTTCAAGATAACCTGTCTCTCTCCAGGCATATTTTTTTTTTTTCTCTTGCTGACACTTTAATCTAAGATCATGCAATGTTTATCTTTTATTTAGCACCTGTATTTTTTCCCCAGCAGAAACAATAATACAGTATCGAAAATAAATTAAAAAAAAAATAGAAGAAAAGTAGATCTGGAAAGTAAACAGTCTATTTTCAGGCGTGCCTTCCTTAAGGTTTCCTGTCCTTTAGAGCAAGGTAATGCCCAACATGATCAAAATCTACCCAGAAAGTCTTTCTTTATGAAGTCTGGTATCTTTATGTTTTGTTGTTTCCCTTCTTCGTGCTCCCATAATTACTTCCCACTGACCTGAGAAAATCACTTCAAAAATAAAATCTTGCAACACCATAAACTTTTCCCTATCTAACAGCACAGGAAATTCCAGGAATGTTGAAGATCCATTGAATATAAGAATGTGATTAATTCATAATGTACAGATCAGGTTGGTAAAACAGAAGAGTTTATGCTAAGTTTTCATGTACACATTAGCTGTATACATGTATACATTTCAAGTTTGGAGGTTGCTGGGCCTTTTTTAGCTAATATTAATTGATGGCATGAGAGACACACACCTTCTTAAAAGCAAAACAGCTATTGCTCTTTGAGATCTCTCCAGAATGCAAACCAGAAGCATTCAGCATTCATGAGATCCCCTTCAAACTCCCTTTCCTGTGATTATGAGATAATTCAAGGAAATACTGGCAAATCTGACGGAACAACTGTGTCATGAATGCAAGGGGAAGTGACCTGCATGCCAGATTCTGCTGCAGAGACTTAAAGAAAGGTAGAGAAACTCTGAAAGCATTGAGAAACAAGATTCAATAGAATCCAGATGCTAGAATTTGTAACTTCATTGCTATTATTTTCCAACACAAGAAAATTGAGGAGATTTTTTTATAATGTGCTCTTCATCCCAGTACACTATCACTGCTCAAATTTACCTCAAGTGGCTAAAAGTCTTTCACCTTGAAAATCCATCTGAAATGCTAAAGAGGAAGATAGACTCTCTTGAAAAGAAAAAAAAGGCTATGAAGCAGGGGAGGGTGGGGTGAGGCATGTGTGTATGTCTCTGTGCATATAGAGTGAATGTAATTGCCTTTAAAATGAGAAATAGGTAAATGTTCTTAGTAAGTGATAATGTGAGATATGTGGCAGTATAGCCGGGTAAATATAAAGACAGACTGTGAGAAAGTAAAAAGTAAAAAAGAAAAAAGTCAACTAAAAACACTTAGGGGCAAAAAGAAAGGACACTCTCCACATATCCTCAGTATTTTCTGATGAGTAAAATACAAAATGTACAACTGAACAAAAACTTAAATTAGTAGATTGAATGTTGATTGAAGTAGACCAGCATTCATGAGGTGAAAAGCCCTATGCATATCAGAGGTTCATTGCTCAATTATAGCTTCAGATAATGAAGCCATATTCCCCTGGTTTGCTTTTTCCCCCCCATTCACTTTTGTTTATACTTTATGGGGCCTGGGGCTGTGAGGTGTCCTGGCTTCCAGGCCTGGTAGGATTGTTTTGTCTGACTAAAATGTGAAGAGAGCTTGGTAACACTCTAGATGGAGTTCAGAGCTATATGCTAATTAATGCAGTACAGGATCTGAAAAATATAAAAGTTAAAAATGTAAGGCATCAAGATGAATACTCTTGTGTTCTTTTTAAAATGAAACATAAGCAACCATTGAGGCATTAAGAAGGGAAACTTTTAATGCTGGCAGAGAAGGCAAATACTGGAAACTCTGGTGTAATCTCTTCACACTATAGGAAATGTATATACTTATCAGCCAATAAACATTCATATAAGCCAATTCCAAATTAAAAAAAAAAAAAAACAAGAAAAAATTGTCCATAAAACAGACTAAAAAGAGTAAGTAAGATTGAATGAGACATTGAGACAAAGAAGGAAATTAAAATGAGAGGGAAATAGGAAAGTTATACAATAGCAAACCTATACAACCCCTCTGCATAGCTGCCAGAAGTACTTGAACCAGCTGTACAGCAGACATAAAAGAATTATATTGGCAAAAAGACTAGTACCTGAATTACATAAAATTTAAAAGAAAGAAAATAGAAGACCTTATTCTGGGGAAATAGTTGAATTCTTTCAAGTACAGAAAGTATTTTGTTCTGTATAATCTGAAAAAGATTACTCAGTAGACTACTCATTCATCACTTTATTTTTTAATTTATTTTTTCCTGTCATTATTTACTGCCTTTTTATGGGTTTTAGCTATGGTTTCAGGTCTTGTAACTTTTAGATGCTTCTCTTCCCCAAACAGTGAACACGACTTAAAATTTTGGTCTGTGTTCAGACCACAATAGCTTTTTGTAACTGAATAGTTTTTCTAGAGTAGATTCCTAGTAGTAGCATTATTTTGTTATCTAGGCATTTGCAAAGGTTTTGTTTTAAGGATTACTTTGCCCAAGAGACAAAAATTTATTCTTGATTTTGTTTAAATTTTTCCTATTTTCCAGAAAAAAAAATCCAACGTTGTAGGCAGTACATTAAAATCACAGCTCTATAAAAATTAGTGGCAATTTTTTACTGATTTCAGAGATACAAAGGTTATGATTTTTGAGGGTACTGATTGAAAAAAATATATATATAATATATATATAGGTATTATATATGTGCTTGAGAATATCTGACTGAGGAAGATTAGATCTTATTGCCTAATAACTCATTGGAGGCTACTAATCTTTTTCCTCGCTTATTTTTTGAGATCGTTCATAATGCACAGCTTAGTGAAGCACAAAACTTATTTAGTCCCAGAAATGGATAGCTATTCATACAAGCATGTATTCTTATTCATACATTGACATTGCAGTCAAAATCACTTTATATAGAAATGCAAACTACATTGTCTATATGATACTGTTTGGTAGCAAAATTTCAGTTACACTGTCAGAATAAAAATTACTGCTAAAATTTATATTGTATGAAAGCTCAGTATCTGAAAAACATTCATGATCAAGTCATGTATAGAATGCTGAGAGGCTCAGTTCATCCAAATGCAGTCCAGGCACCACCCTAACTGTTCCAAGGTCATAGATATGAAGTGCAACTAAATAAATGGACTTAGCTGGAAGAGTACTTTAATATTATTGGCATGGTAGTGAGCACAAAAACATTCTATTTCTCCTCAGAATTTTTATGTTCTCTATTTTCATTCCAGGTAGGAAAGTTGTCAGAGCTATTCCACTAAAATTTTCATTATTTCAACAAAGTGAAACTACTTGAAGTTAATTTTTCAGAATAAAAATATAGAAAGAATCAACTCAATCCAAAAAAACCAAAAGTATGCAGAATCCCCTAAAGTACACTGATATAAAGTATACATATACAGTAAAATACCTTCTCTAAATTGACTAGAGAAGTACAGCCCTGTATTCCAGCTGAGTTATTCAAACCAACAGGATATACTGTTTGAGTAGGTGACTATCAGGCAAGTCTATTTCCACTCTATCTGCCAGAAAATTTCATTGGAGAACCAATCAATAATCTGTTTCTTAATTTTTCTCAGAAAAAGGTCTAAAATTGAGTGGAGCTGTCTTAGGTTACCATGAACATGCTCAGTGGAAAAATACAGCACCTATAAAATTTTGTTAATGTACATTGAGTCTCTAAAAGGGTGCCCACTTACAAAAGCAATGAGAAAACAAGGAAGGAATTTAATTTTATTAAATATTGAATAATTCTACCTATTAGTGAAATTTGCATTAATTTACGTTTTTGCCCAGTGTGGTACACATGCTTGTAGAATTTTATATATTTTTCATCTTTTTTAACTGTCCAGGTTTTAAGAGGCAATCCAAAAAAGCTGAGAAGAAATCAGTCATGGGAAGAAGCAAAGAGCTAAGGAGATAAGGATGAGGAAGCTTATACAATATTCAACGGGAAGGAACTACAAAAGATCAATTTTTCCATCTCATTGCAAAAGTGATTGCTAACAAATGTTTCAGCACCCTATTCCTTAAAAAATCATCCAGGAAAAGAAATTCTGCAGCATTACTTGGCAATCATTTTCAAGGATTAAACATCTTCATAGTAAGAAGCAATATGTCCAGTATCAGGCCAAACAGTTCCTTATTGATGAATGGTGCCTTCCAATACACTTTTCAGCACCATTTCCAGTATCATTTTTCAAACATGCAGTTAGCCATTGATTCTTTTTGACTTCCCTCTTCCAGATTACGAGAACATAAATTCTGCATTTCCCTACTGCTGAATTTTTTAACCTGTTGGACCAGCACACATGTATTTTGGAGTGAGTGTGAACCTGAACATTCGATGATGCTTTTGGGAACTCTAAGCTGAGTGAAATTTTCCTTCCTATTTCTTACACAGGATGCTTAATTTATATTTTCCATAAACAGTCAGTGAAACAATTCCTCATACTCCCTCTCCAATGTCTACATACAAAATGGATGGTCTTTTTTTATCAAATACTTTTAAATTATGCCCTAAAAAGCCAAGTCACTTTAACCAAGATCACTTAAATAATTATCATCTCTATTACTTACTAAAATTATGCCAGTTTTCATAAATTTGGAGAAACAAAGAAGGTATTTTAGTTACAGATTTGGCAGAATATTTTCCTTTGTTTTATTTATAATATACATTTTTATATGCAAATGTATAAATTATTCAAAGATACATTGCATATATAAGAAATAATATATATTTTTATATAGATCTTTAAATATGAAATATATATTTCAGTAAAAGAAAGTAAAATTCAGCAAAATATGCTTACTAGTGTTTCAATTTCCCACTAGGTAATTTAAGCGTTTTTAGAACAACTGATGCATGTGTTATTGTCTGTTGCACTAAAATGAAACATTTTGTGTTATATTACTTGAAGGAATCTGCTTATGATAGATATGAAAAATGCAGTAAAAGTTTTCTTATATTTTTTAAGATTTCTGAGGAAGATCTAACAGGTAAGCCAGAAGCTGCAAATGCAAAGCAATACCATAATTAAAAATAAAATGAGTATAACATAGAAAAGTGGTCAAAGCTGAACATCACTCCATTATTAGGTTTTCACCTGGTAGAATGTGATTGCCTTAAATGTCCCAATATAGGCCTGAGAGTCTGTAACATCTTAGGCCATAGACTTCTTCTGCCCCAGGTGTCCCTTTTTCTGGTAAAGATGAAGATATTGTCCTCTTCATAAACTTTAGATATTTTAACTATATTAACTCTTTCAATGATACCAGAGAACTCATAAAGAGATATCACTCAAAATAATTTGGAATTTCTATTGATACAGTATGGCATAAAGTTTATACAGTAGTTTCACGAATATAAGCCACACCATTTAAACTAAAATTTTGCTCCCACACCGGAAATGCGGCTTACATTCAGGGCCGGCTAATATGTGAATAATTTTCTGACATTTCCAACCCCTGAAGTGGAAACCGAGGTTCCGAGTCGAGCAACCTACCAGTAAAAGCCGGCATTTCACGATTGTTACAAATGGTTACTCTGTCGTGCCACGGGTGGAGCTGGCTCCCTGAAGGCAGCACGGGGGGCGGGGGAGGTCCCTCCTTCCCTCCTCTGCCACAGCCCGAGGGAGAGACGAGGGGACCCCGTGCTGCCATTGCCTCGGCCTGTGGGGTAAGAGGGGGACTCCTGGCACCGCCTGCCGCTGCAGGAGCAGGCAGGCTCCGTCCCTGCCCCCGCCGCTGCCACAGGAGCGGGGGTGGCTCCGTCCCTGCCCGCCGCCGCCATGGGAGCAGGGGTGCTATGTCCCTGCCCACTGCCACGGGAGCGGGGGGGGCGGCTCCGTCCTGGCCCCATCGGCAGCCCTGAGCGGGCCGAGCCTGCACAGCCTTAGCCGAGCCAGTAAACCCCCCACCATGTCGCGATTCTGTTACTATTTGGCAACTTTGTTGCACGCGGGTCCTCGCTGTGAACAACAGAGCGGCTTATATTCAGATGCGGCTTATTTAAGGACAAAAACAAAAATGTTTGCCAACACCCAGAGATGAGGCTTGTAGTCCGTGCGGCTTATATTTGTGAAATTACTGTAATACTTTTGTTTTTTCAGGATAAACTAATAGCACCCTCACTTCATTTTACAGAGAAGTAGCATATTTGGCCTTCTGTCCTCTTATGATTGTGGATTTTGGAGGGGAAGTTGCAGCATGAAAAGAATATATTTTCCATATCTCCTGGCCAAAACTGTCATCAGTGGGAACAACACAGAATAAGACTGTATCTAAACTGTGTCTTGATGTGACTTTGCATAGCTGGAAAGTAAAATATTACAGTCTACTTTTCCATGAACTAAAACCTAGTAAATATTTTTTTTTCTATGAGTTTGTGGCTTCACTTAGAAGTTTCATTTTTCAAAATAGATGGTAGTCACTGTTGATATACTACAATCTGAGTAGTGCAAAAGGATATCTCCTTTAACATTAGTCTTGCTAGAGCCAGAGAGAAGGAAGCTGGAAGACTCTGAATGCTTCACTGTCCACTAAATTCAATATGTCCCCCTGATACTGCAGGAAGCAAGCTACTGCAGTAATGTTTAGAGAGTATATATTTAATGAAAGGGATATTTTTTAAGTCTATATCCACACCAGAGAGTACACTTTTGCTAATTTTTAAACCATTAAGTTAGCATTTCTTGAAAGGAGACTAATGTCAGTCACAGAAATTAAAGGTCTACAACACTTTAGCAGGCATATCACAACAGCAATGTCAGCTACCTGCCTTTAATCCAGAATTTTTTCCACCTGTGGTCTGCAAAATGCTTCTAGGAATGTAGGGAATTTAACAGTTTCTTGATAATTGGTTTCAATGCTCTATGGGCAAAGCCTTGGCAGGTCTGAGGTTAAATTCTCTCATCATGTTTTGGTCCTACTTTTGTTGAAATGCAGGTCTTTAAGTTCATGTTCTTGCTGTCAAAGCCACCGTGTCCTGCAACTGTCCATAAATTTGTAACTCTTGAAGGTCTGGTTTGTCTGTACTGGACTTAATGAATGTCTACTCCAAACCTATAATTTACCAAAGATCAAGAATCTTCTCATTCTCAGCCCATTGTTGCCTGGCGTATATCCATTCATTCCTATGCCACCCTGCCTTATCTGTATTTTATCTTTTGTTTACATGACGCAGTCACACCACATTCTTTCCTATAATAAGAAAATCAAGATTTTCAGTTCTTTCTTGTAAAACAATTTTCCAATTATCTTATACTTTAGTCTGTTCAAGGCTTGAATAATCTTTCATGTAACTTCTGGGAAATTGCTAACAATGGCAAATCAAAGTCAGGCACTTCTGTTAATGTTATGGCGATATCCATCCATATACCTACTGAAAGAAAAAACAGAACCTTGTCTTATTTTATGAACATGAAGAAGGCCATGACTCCTAAGAAAATCTGCCAGGCTTGAAGAAAGAGACTGTCAAATGCTGTACACATTACTATTGGAAAAACAATGAATTTGGATCAAGATTCCTGAATAGTTCAGTTGGATGATTTGTTGTCTGTATTTGAAGAAGTCTGTGTTTGCACTTCTTTCTTAATTACTTGGAATAGATCTTCTCTAACAGCAAATAAAGTTTAATGGTTTATAAATAGTGTGGAGGAAAAAAACCAAGCAGCATAAAAGGTAACCAAAGATAAGAAAAAAAAAAAGTTTAACTTTTCTGACTTAAGCTTTAAGAAAATAAGAATATTCTCTGCATTTTTACCTTACCTTTTCCCAAGGACTCACTTGACAGAAAGAAAATGTTTTACAGCAAGGGTTGTCTACTAAACAACCTAATCAAAATATTATTAAACAATTACACTGCAGTAGGCTGTTTAATGAAGTGTTTTCAGTGCAGTTTGAACATTAATAGTAACAGTGTTAAGCTGCTTTGTGCTCTGTGTATCAAACAGCCTGGAGTAATGTGAGCTGACTAAGAGTCAAATAAAATCTTGAAGCGCCTTTGACAGACAATACACTTGTGCCAGGCTAAATCCTGTCATGCATTATTATTGAGCATGGAAATGACAAAAAGGAATGTCAAGAGTTTCTATGCAGCATATATCATAGTTAGCTCCGTGATAACGAGGGGCCTTCTGCATTCTTTGTCATAGCTGTCCCATGCTCTAACAGGGATTTGAATCTGAGGAGTTTGAAGCTGCATATTTTGTAGCTATGAGGAAAGAAAGTTTAGATTTCTGTTCAGTTTCAGAAATTCTGGGCTGTAACTAAGGGTGCTGCAGCAGCACATTATTTACAGGTAGTCATTGGATACCACAGGATCAATTTGCTTTAAAAGAAGAGAGGAATACTCAAGCAAATATGGAAAATGTCTGTTTGAATCTGCTGACTAAAACTTACCTAAAGCTCTGAGATTTGTACTTGTTTTAGCAAGTGGCCAATAGTAGGGCGTCCAGCTCTTGAATGGAGAAATAAGCAGAGTACTTAAAGATTTAATCTGCAAAGCAACAATCTAAATTTCATTAGAAAGATACTGTGTTACTAAATATCAAACAAGAAGGAAAATCATAGTATAAGAAAGCAGAGCCAAATCTGAATATTAATTTGGACTTCCTTGAGATAGGTTGCATTATCATTAACATGACTGGGAAAAAAAGGGTGGATAATGTGAACCTTTGCAACATTCCGATAAATTTCCACAACACACTTGTTATCCCAACAACACAGGTGAGTATAATAGCTAATGAGGTATGGTGAATCATCCTTAAGGGTGACTGAAAGCTACTGTCAGCTCCACCTCTCTGCTACCCTGAAACATCTGAACTGAGGTCATACTTTCTCTTCAAGTAACTCTGCTGCATGTAGTGGGGGAGATAAACAAAGGTTTTCACTGGTTGACAGAGTGAGCACCTAGGGACTACAGTACCTCTGTAAAGTGGTTGGGACATTGCCTTCAAATTGAGCCTGTGTCAGTGTGGGTGACTAGATGCAGTCTGCGCTCTGGGTGTTTTACAATGGTATTGCTCAGAAGCCGTGCCAGAGCAGGGAGCAGCTCTTGCCATCTGCTTCTCCTCACGTTTAAGGGGAGGCTGAGCTCCAATAATAATGTCTTTTAGTCCCAACCTATTCTGTCCCTGCAGCAGTGTTTCTGTGCGTGTGCTCTGCCAGGAATGTGTGTGGGCTTTTATAATTTTATCCCCCTGCCACAGCAAGACCGTAACTGTTGATGTTAAGATGAGGGTAACAAGCTCTATTCCTGTGATAAAATATAATGTCATCTTACAGCAGTAAATCTTGCATACTACAGAACCCACTCCACTGTGGAGAGAGGAGCAAGTTGCATCACAGTTGTAGCAGGGTGAGAGTGTAGGAAAAGTTTCTGAGCTCTAAATCACTTACACAGCTTACTTTATGAACACCCTACAGCAGCTTGTTCAGTTTCTTATGACACCTAATCATTTTTAGTCTTCTGCAAGAAAATTTAGTGTGAATTTTGCTGAAATGTGGGGAGATCGGTGCTGAAGCATATTTTCTTGACATCTACAGAAGCCAGCAAATTTAGAACATTTTGTTGTCTCTTTTCCAACTTAGCAACACAATGCACAGATTACAGCAATTCTCTGTTCTAAACAACTTCTTCCTCCGCTTCCAGAAATATCTTCTTCCACACACCAACAGAGTGTTTCCTAATAGCAGAGAGAGGGCCCTGGAGGGGTGGTTGCCATGAGATAATTGGATAGCATACTCCTGAGATCTTGAGGTGTCGGAGGCACGGCTTAGCTGTGCTTTGCCTCACAACACCCCAGGGATGTGATACAGGCAATTGAAGTTTCTGTTTCCACTTATGCCTCATTGCCTCAAGCATGCCAGACCACTCTCATGCAAACCTTGATGGTACTTCTGTGTCTAATATAGTCTGTGCTCATGGGTTCTGCAACACAACAATTTCAACAGCAGTAGCTATAGCATGACACAACAATATTAGATGGAGCCAAAAAAAAGAGGAGGGGGAAATGCATCTCCAAAACCAACAGACTTTCACTAGCAGATGGGGATTTTTGAAAAACAAAGCATTTTATGGGAACATAGTTTCCCTGAAGGAAATTACCAAACTATTTATTTGGTCTTCCAATCATGCCTGTTGGAGGTCTTCTAATGTCATATAAGTATTTAAATTTCCATGGAGCAACATGTAAATAACTACACGGTCATTGAATTTGGGACATACTGGGTTAAAATGCCTGCTTCCTTTCTCTCCAGGTCTCTCTTCCTCTGTGACTTGAAGACTGTGAAAGATGTCACCATACCTGAAACCACTGCAAAATTAGAATGAAAATTTAGGCCTGAACATAGTTTTAGGCTCATTGACAAAAGGGAAAATCATCATTGTTGTGGATATTTGCCAGCTCTATAAATAAGTCTTACCAAGAAAAATCCAGAGCCTCAGCAAAAATCACAGGATTTTCTTGTGACAGTGTTTTCTCATCAAAAGTCATGCCGCTGTAAAAGATTAGAAGTGTAATGAAGACAGCACCTAAGTCACATTTGCTAACAACAATGAAGTCTACAATAGATGAATATAAAGTTTTGAATGGGGGACCAAAAAACCCTCATAAAATCTGGATCCATTGAACCTTAAAATTGAATAAACAAATATTGAAGAAAAAGAAAGAGGAAATCCAGATTTTATCTTTCTTCTTTTTTTTCTTTTTTTTCTTTTTTTTCTTTTTTTTCTTTTTTTTCTTTTTTTTCTTTTTTTTCCTTGAAGACTTAGTGAAGTCAAAAAATAAAAAGAAAAACAATCCCATGTTTCTATCACTCCAGGTTTTCCAACCTGTAGGGCATGAGCAGTCAAATATTTACTTCCACTAAGGGGATTGAACAAGTTTTTGCAGGAAAAGGGAAAGATTACAGAAGGATCTGCAAAGACATTGTAAAAATAATCAGTTGATATTTCCCCAGAAATTTAATGTAATATTCTGTAATGGGAAAGTTCCTTTCTGGTATTTTTTGTTTTCTTCACTGAAATCATGTTTATAGGGCAAGTACTACCTTTCAGAGTGCCACTGGCAATGTGTTTAAATTGCTAGACATGCAAGCACAGGGTTCTTTAAAAAGCCTGAAATCTGAAACCACTCAAACTAATTGATTTTTCATACTCAGGTGTTGGTATTACTGAAGTTGGATGGTCCCCAGTATGGCACAGTTTCTCCTGTTACCTTCACTTTCATAGCATTTCACAAGATAAAAAGAGTTTTTCTTCTTTTGTTAATTGTGTTGATTTCTTAGCATGCACTCTTAGGAGAAGAGGTGATTTTATGAATTAAAGTGGTTAGAAAGCAAAATTTGTTTCTTAAACATTTCCTGCCTTGTTGTGACCAGTTAAATATAAATATATATTAAAATATAAAGGCAGATCTATGACAGAGCATTCCTGGTACGCTTCAAAAAACAAATTTAAGTAAAAGAGTGAGTAGGTAATATGTTGCATGATGTCAGGATCAAACAACTTTTTTCCCTTAAGTATTAAGTTTTTGCTGATTTGTATTGTGTTTGTTTTTCCTCTTCAGATAGAAATAAAACACAGCATAGCTTTGCATCTGATTAAAAGAAATCCCTCCAGTAATGAGAAAAGTGTGAATTATAACACATGCACCTATTCATACACCACTTCAATTTTGAAGTATTTATTTGTGGAAACATTTACACATTGGAGATTTTTGGGTATGTAGACTGTAATCACATTTATCTACCCAATACCTACCTACCCACCCTGCCTACTTGCCTATGGCACACATCTGCCACTGAAAAGTAACACCTCTCTAGCTACCAAAGGAACTGCATTCCTAGATCACTTAAAGAACCTGTATGGGTAAACTGTGCATTTATTCACCTGAAATTTCTATTTGTTTGGGTGATTGCCACATTAAAAAAAAAAAAAAAGTATTATGAGTTTTGGATGTTGCTTACTAGCTGTTGTCACACTTCATTAATCTGTTGTAAATGAATAATCCAAAACTGGATTTTTTTTTCAAAGAGGGTGTGTTTTGAAGACCTCATCATATCTAAGCAAGAAATCAGGGTAACACTGAGTCTACAAACACAAGTATCATACACTGTAACTAACGCGTTTAATCTGTTTGAGATGCTGTCTTGATGTTCTAAACTTGAACTGTTTACATATTTCTTAAAGAAATATTCAAGATTAGGTGCTTGGCCTGTTTTTTCAAACACACCTAAAAATGAGGCTACCATGACATGATTCGATGCTTGGTCAATTGCAGAAGTAGTCTTCCTTTTCTGTCAACATGAAATAGCAAATCTCTGAATAACTGTTTTAATGTCTGTTTGAATGACACTCAACATTCAAGTTCCAGACACAATGATTAAAAAGAAATATTTCCATCCTCGGAAGAAGAATTTTTCTACAGGCCAGCATGACAAAACTGGAAGTATCAGAACTAGAATGTCAACATATCACATCATTTCTCCTCTGTAATTAACAAGGGAGTTTTAAGGCTCAATGGATCCAGATTTTATGAGGGTTTTTTGGTACCTCATTCAAAACTTTATATTAATCTATTGTAGACTTCACATTGTTGTTAGCAAATGTGACTTAGGTGTTGTCTTCATTACACTTCTAATCTTTTACAACAGCATGATTTTTGATGAGACTCAAAAATGCATCTGTATAGTACAGCACATTTAACCAGATATTGGAATTATACCATCTTAGTTGATTTTTAAAAATTTGGACTAGATTCATTAAACTACTATGCTTTAATACTTGGCAGAATCTAAACTCTCCCTCATAAGCCAACATCAATTTTGGCTGCACTGGAGTTTCACAAATGGTGCTTTAAATTTTCAAAAGTGTCAAACACTTTTGTGGTGCTGAGGATACTTTCATTCTTCCTGAAAAACCAACACACCACCAGCCTTGTGTGTTTTTCACCATTTTTTTTTTTCAAATATTAATTTTGTAAGCTTCACAGTGAATTTATAGATTTCCAAGAGCTAACACAGGTTCTTTAATGAATTTATGGATTTTCTTTCTCAGTTGGATCTGGAATCTCTGAGACTATTACTCTTATATGATTTTAAAGTCCATGTTGACAATGTAGAAGATATGCTTGCTTTCATATCCATCCTCTGCTATGTAGGTAAAATAATGTGTTTGGTTTGTCTGTTGTCCCTTTAAAAATGCAAGCTTGACTGCGAAATTGTTGTCTTCTCTCCATACTAATCACTTGGATGGATGACAGTTCATCACACTCACCAGCTGTATGGCAGTGTCCTGTCTTAGGGTAAATCTGGGAGGAAACTAACTCACTGCAGGTAGCACTTGCAATAATTCTGTCTCATTTAATATTGCCAGTTATGAAACCATTCTAGCCTTTTCTAAATAATTTTTGCCATTGTCTGGTTTTTACATTTGTTTGTGCTCAGTAAATGGAACAAATAGTCCTGACAATGTCATTCATGTCAAAGCATACAATATTTCTTGCCTTTAAAGTGAAACTTTTAGATGTTTTTATTAGCTTTCAATTTTCTATTTTTTTTTTTTTTTAGGTTTTCTGTGGTTTTATCAGCTAATTCTATTACATTAGCTTTCTTTTTCTTCATATCTTATGCCATCAATATTGTTTGGATTGCTTTTAGTCTCTGTTCTCCAGTATGTTTTAATTTACGAGATTATTTTCTTCATATCTTAATATTCACATTTTCAATTATTTTATTTACACAGTTATTTATTTTTAAATTTCCTATGTTTAATTTCCTGAATAGGTACTTTTTTTTTAGAATGTCTTTCCTGATGTTCAGAAATTACTAGTTTCTGAATGCAGGTTTTATTGTGGACTTTTTTGGCCCTACTAACCCTGAGGAATATTACTTGGATTTACCATAGACTTGGGAGAGGGAGGAATTATGTTCAGTATCAGCAAAATTAATAGGACACAAGGCAGAAGCTGCAAAAGCTGGTGTAAAATGAAGTTGTTGGATCAAACTTTTTGTTCTTCAAAATATAAATTATTTGGCTAATGTTCATTCCTAAAATATGAATTATTTGGCAGATATTCATTCCTCAAGTTCATCTTCACAAACTAAAAGTGTCCTATAAATGCTTCTCAGAAAAAAAAATTGTATCTCAGACACATCTCTAGATCTAAGCACACAATTTTGGAGCTAGTCACAGAAGCCACAAAAAAAAGAAAACTTCTAAGCAATCTTCCCTGAATGCACATTTCAGAAAATTGATATTGAGTACTCTGCTTTTCCTTTGGTGCTACAAATCAGGAAGCAAAGGAGGAAGGAGACCCACCGAGGATAGTTTTCAAGCTCTGACTTCTGGAAATTCTTTGTTAAGATCCTTGTCAGTGTGATGAGATAATCTTTTTCTCATTTGCTCAACTCCTGTGTGTTTGAAGTAAATATTTTATCTTTTTTTCTTACATTCTGGCAAGTGTTCTATTGTTACTCTCTTGTCTTGAGAAGGATTTAGGCTTGTTCTGATATTGTCCTTGCATGGCACACACATTTAGTCTATTCTAAAGCGAGACTTTGTTGCTGAGAAGTTATCATACTAAAAAATCGTGCTTAAAATCACTCATGGTCATTGCAAATAATGCTATCATTGTTGTTTATTTATGCAATTGTAAAAATAAAGTTCTTAAAGAGAAGAAAAGGATTTCTGGAGCTGACTGTTGGCATTATGCAAATTTTTAGTGAGCAACATCTTTTATGTTCCTGATGGCGTCTTGGAGATTTTTATCACTCAATATTATGAGAGTTGCAAAAATCCTGAAATTGAAGGGCAGAAGTAATAACATGTGTAGAAACTGAAGTATGGAGTCATGAAGTGACTTCTTGAAAGTCAATGACAAAGCTGCGAAACGAACAAAGAATTCCTTATCCCGAATCTGAGAATCAAGCTTCTTGCACTGATGTGCTTGATTTCACTAGTAGACCTTGACAGGCATAGTTAACAGCATTTATTCACACACAGAACAGTTATCCTCTCTTTCTGGCTGCCTTAAGTAAAAAATTTCAGAAGCATATTGCTTTACCTGTATCTAAATAGACTTTCAATCAATTTTAGGGCAGGCATGCTCTTTTTTAAGCACTAAGAAAGCTTAATATTACAGAGGTAGCCAGGCTTTGCTATTCAGACCAGGGTTATGAAATAGATCTCTTTTAATATATTAGTACAAATTTAGTTCCTGTGCACCAATCATTTTATGTTTGTTAAGGTGAAGAGTCATATTATTATGCACAGGCAAGAGCTACCATGCCATCAAAATATAATAAATCATTTTGAAACACACTGAGGACTTAACGTATGGGTTTATCAAAAATAAAATTAAACAAAACAATGAAAAAACAGACAATGTATAAGTTTTTTTTTCATAAGTATATAATAACATAACGGCTTGAAAGTTTCCAAATGAACATTAGAGAATTTCTTGGGGGTTGTGGGGGAGAAGATTCAGCCCTGCAAAAGGTTGTCCACACAGGTTGGAGTATCCCTAATTTTGGAGTTTTACTCAGGTAAACAGAGCTGACATCTTTTAATATCTCCCTCTTTTTCATATAACCATCCATCTAATTAATGGTAAATAAGAAAATCTTACCTCAAAATATGAGAAACAACATTGGAAGTAATTTGGGAAGGATTTCATTTGTTAAATGCCTGCAATTCTATTTACGTGTATCCTGCTTAAAGTTGTCTTTCGTGGTGGAAACATGCAGGGATATAATTTGGATTCCTTACAGTCACGAAAGCCACTATGAGAATTATTCTGCTAATAATGAAATCCTGGAAGGGTGATCAACTTCACCAGACTGCTTCTGTTTTAGCCATCCACTTCTGATTACCTCTTCCAATTTTTTCCATTCTATTAAATTTTTCTCTTAACTAGGTTCTTTTAATAGGGCCTTAAAAGCTCACATTAAAGAATGAAATTGTAAATGTCAGGAAACATATAAACTTAAAGGTTTGGTTTTTTGTTGTTTTTTTTTTTTTTTTTTTCATTTGCTATTTTAAGATGTTGCCAAGAAACTATATAGGTATAGACATACTGAATAGTCTTCTAAAGGTAGCAATAAGTGTTCTTCATTTAGTACAGGAAATACCTTCTGTCTGTGATTTTCACATTGCTGTGGATGAAAGAAGTAAGCCAAGCTCTTTTGTACTAAATTTAACAAAGCAGTGGTTATCCTTGCACAACTAACATACTTGTATAATCATCTGAATAACAGCATGATGCATAGCTGTTTCCTGTGAATGCATGTTGTAGACATCTACATTTGGTAGAAAAAGTCTTATTAGCAGCTCACTCTTAAGTAAGGATTGTAAGGATCTTAGATGCCTACCTGCCTCATCCTATTTAGGTGTGGATATGGCTCTTGAGGGCAGGGTTTAATGGTCAGCATGGTGTTGCTAGATTGACAGTTGGATTTCATGATTCTAAAGATCATTCCCAACCAAAAAAATTCTGTGATTCTATGATAAATCCCATTGCCACAAAGTTTCAATAGCCCAGAATTTGCTAGTATCCATTTTATGCTTTTCAACCAGCTATACAGAATACCGATGCCATTTTTTGTCCATAAGACAGAAACTTCAGGAATTACTAACACTAGAAAGAAGGCCTTTGAGTAATGTAAAGCCTGTTCTTACACAGGTCAAGTACTGGTGAGGGCTGTCAAGTGTTAGTTTTTCCACAGTTACTAATGTAACTAGAGGTGAAGCAGTACTAACATCAGAGAGAAACTTCATAAACTAAAAGCCATAAAAGCCATACAGCACATTCCTGGAAGCAGTTGAGTGACAGATTCTAAACAAAGACCTTGTGGAGACTTAAAATTTAGATAATATTGTGTAAAAGTGCAGTTCTCAAATTATGCTGTTTAGCTGCTAACCTGGAAGTACCAGGACTGTCTAAGTGTCTCAAATGATAGTTTTTTTCACCTAAAAAATATAGATTATGCAGACATGCAGCCTACTATTTTTATCTGTTTTTCTTATTAATTTTTGCTCAAGTGACTAAAGGACTTATAACAAACCTGCATTGGGTACAAAAATGTAACTTAACAAACCTTCAGCAGCAGAGTCCCAGAACCCGTGGGTGCATTCAGCCCATCAACAAGAAAGGTATGATGTCCAGTAAAGACACAAGTGGCAAAACAAGTGTTTATGTAGATGGAAGCTAAGAATTCTAGGAATTTTATCAAAAGGTATTGGAGGAGATGGAAGAATTGCAGTGAGAAGAAGCTGCAAGAAATACGAGTACTGACTGAAGTTTAATTCAGTTAAGAAGTCAATCAACCACCTAGCTCTCTGGAGATTAGGATTTCTGATGCATTGAAGTCAAAGATTCCCACGTGTTTAATCTTCTGCAGGTGATAGGTCACTAACTCTACAATTAACTTACATTTAAACCTTGTCCACTTTCCATATGGTGGGAAGTCTTGCAGTTACTTTCCCACAGGACTCAGTCTTGAGTAGGTCAGCTGTGCTCATTTAATAAAACATGCTTCTGTTAGAATTTGAATGAAGGTTCTTTTAAAGATGCCAAAAAGAGGTAACTGGCATATCTATATTAAAAAAGCTCTATACTTAGAGCACTTCAAGTTAAGACCCAATGCTTATTCTTTATTCTGCAAACATGTTTTTTTCAGCGGACTATTTCTCAATCTGAAAAAGGAAGCGGGTGTAACATTCAGCTCACTTTTTTGAAGTACCTTGGGCTTGCTATAAAAGACTGGTGACATTTTATAGGAAGAAATGGAAGAAGTGTATATTATATATTCTATGGTCAAAATGTTTTTGTTACCCACTTTTGGTTTAATGCACATAGATAAATAATTTTTATAAAAAGCTTTAAATAGTGATGATTTTCTATGAAATAGGGTGAGGAAAATATTATTAATCTATAGAGGTTTCAAGGATTAAAATATGTGCTATTAAAATATTAATTATGATCTATCCTCACTTTTTTTTTTTAATGTTAATATGTCAATCATATAAAGCACTGAACATTGAAACGGCTGTCTCTGGAACTATTATGCGACTTGACATTGCTTTCACTCTTCCTGACATCCTTTGCATGGTCATGTAATATTAGCCATGGCACAACCAGTCCATCGAGGCCCAAAGGTTTTACTCCTTATATTTCTTTGCATGGGTAAGCACCTTGAAAAAACCAATGTGTAAAAGCAGAGTTTATCTCAGAATAGTTGGATACTTTGATGGCTTTGACTTTGAAGGTCTTGAAAAACCCTTAATTTAAATTGTTTCTTGTAGTTTGGCTTGCCAAACAGAAATGAGATCATTCTCTCATATAAATGGGGCAATGTTATGTTATGAATTATTAGATAGTAATTTAACATCATTTGACTATGGTGAAAATATGAAAATGCCCTATACATTTTATAGACACTGATTTCCTATTTATAGTGAAAATTTTAAAAGTTACAATTAAAGGAGGGAGATTTAAAATTGTCACATTCATAATAAATTTTGTAGACTGTGAGAGTCATTTATCTTTGCAAAACTTCTTCATTCTATCTCTATTCAATTATTAGGACATTCCACTGACTCTAGATGTACTCTGTGTCGTACAATGCATCGTTAAAGAGTACCTTTTAAATGTCTAATCTGTATTCATTTATTATGCAACTGACTCACCAAAGTTAATTAATTAACTGCATTGAATCTGAAGCATTGAGAATGTGGCCTCCTAAGGTCAAAATCAGGTTGTAATTTTTATAAAGATTCTAATAGTCCATTAGATGTGTTCGTATAAAATAAAAGAGTTTTATGAGTTCTGCAGTATTTCCTCCTTTTCTTCTGCCCCAGTATATTGGTAGTAGTTATTGGCAAAGCTACAAATTGATTTGATTTTGATTCACAAAATTAATGTACATCTGTTTTCACACTCTCCTGCTGAGCTGTTTTCTTTCACTGGTCCAACTATTTATCATACTTTTGATGATATAGCTTCCATCACTTTTTAAATTGTTTGGCTTAGTGCAATCGTAAGATCATTAATAATTAAAAAAGGGAGATTAGTAAATAAATAGCATAGGATACAATTTAGCTGAGTTGAAGATTCCATCAGCTGTGAGTCAACATTTACAGTTATCAAAAAATATTCATGGCTGATGAAAATAAGCCAGCAATTGAATCTGTTCCTAGAGGATAGGAACCTTAGTGGGAAAAGAAGTAAAAATTTAGTGTTTCCCGAGAACATGCAGTTTGGACTGAGAAAAACTCAAAAATGCTGAATTATCCTGTGTTCTAAAACACATTCATTTCTCAATATTATGGCCGGACATGCAGATCTTCAGCCTGTTGAGCTGTGATCCAAGAATATAAAATTAATATTTTGCAGCAGCAGCTATTTTGTTGGTTTAAAATATTTCTGTTAACAAAATATGTTGCATCCATTGCACAGACCTATTCCACCAAGTAAAATAGGCTGGATATGTCTTGTCTTAATCCTTAAACAAATACTTCTTTTTTTGCACAACAAGTAAAACATTTGTCCATGTTCAGCAGGTGACAAACTAATTTCCTCAAAGGGTGTTTATGAACCCTGTAAATGATACCTACAGAGTCTTTAATTTGTATCTATTTAGACTACTACAAAACATATAATAAAAAGTGACCTCTGAGGGACTGAGGATTAAAAGCATGTAAATACTATTGTGTTTTGCCCAGATGGATAGATAAGCATTTCTTTAAATTTAATTTATTAAATTGACTGTTAGTTGAGCAAATTGCAACTTGTTCACCCCATGGACATTCAGTCTTCTGGGACAAAGAATGTGTCTTTCATTATTTTTCTCATCCTAGGTAATACAGTCATTTCTGGTGTAGGTACCAACTACCACTAGCAATCATGATCATTTACATACAAGGTAAGGAGGATATATTAAACCAATTTACCTTAATGGAGAAATAAATGTTATAACTCTGAAAAGCTTTCAAATAAACATGAATCCTATTCTTCTGCAAGAATATTACTGCTTTGCCAATTTGAAGTGAGCTTAGATTTCAGGTTTTAAGGCCAGGAGACTGATACTTTTATCAAAACTGACTTCCTGCATAATACTGGATATAAAGTTCCACCAAACAGTGCTGATACCAGGTACAGTAAATTGCCACTGAAATAGAACAACTTTGAATCAATGTCTCCAGGTGATAAAGTATGCATCAACTGCTTTCAAAATTGTTACAACACCGAAGGGCAAAAATACGGTGATTTTTTGACATTTCCATTAATTTCCATATTTTATTTTTCTAACTTCTTTTTTAATATATTAAATTTTACTAATACATTTTCCAGAAGAAAAAATTCTCACTATGCAGCATCATCCTATGAGGTCTATGCAGCTTCACCTTGAATATTGTTGACAGTTTTGGGCAACACAGTGTAAGAAAGTTCTTAAAGTATTAGAGAGCATCCAAAATAGGGTAGCAAAGTTAGTGAAGGGTCTTGAGGAGAAGCCGTGTGAGGAGCTGAGGGCATTTGGTCTGTTCAGCCTGGAGAAGAGGAGACTGAGGGGAGACCTCATTGTGGTCTGCCATTTCCTCATATCAGGAAGCAGAGGGACAGGCTCTGATCTCTTCTCTCTGGTGACCAGGGACAGGACTCAAGGGAATGGCCTGAAGATATGTCAGTAGAGGTTTAGGCTGGTATTAGGAAAAGGTTCTTCACTCAGAGGGTGGTTGGGTACTGGAACAGCTCATCAGGGAAGTGGTCACAGCATCAAACCTGTCAGAGTTCAAGAAGCATTTGGACAATGCTCTCAGGCACACAGTGCGACTCTTGGTGACGGTCCTGTGCAGGGCCATGAGTTGGACTTAGTGATTTTTGCGGGATCCTTCCAACTCAGCAAATTTTGTGATTCTGTGAAATGTATTGTGCAAAGACCACTCTTAAGTGTCAGTCATCTCATACTCTTATCTGATGTAGGTAGATAGAGCTTCTCTAAGTTTCTCGCAACAAAATGTGTCTTGCAAGGACAACTATCACTCTCAGAGCATTCATATAACATCTCTAGAGAAAAAGAAGTTTTTATGTGATGGTGTCAGTAATGCTAAATGATGACACTGCATTCTGAGTAGGGCTAATAAAAAACATTCTGAATTTACTGAGAAAAAGGGTAATTTGGTTGTCTGATAACATTTTACTTCTTTGTGCATGCCAAAATTTTAAGCAAAATGATAGTCATCCTTATTAGGCATTAGCTTGACTATACAAAATGGTACACCCTATTTTTAGCTGTGTGTTAGGAAAAAAGTTATCAGCTAGCCACAGTGTCATTTCTGCCTGAGGAAAAATGAAACCACAGCTCCCACTTATCAGAAGTTATGAGGTATACAGTCTGAGCATGTAAGAGATGTTCTATGTTTTCTCTGTTCACACTGTTCTACAGTTTATGAATATTTAAACATTCATTGCTGTGGTGTGGAAATACAGATAAACTCCTTTTCAGTTCCATGTCCTTGGAGGTTTTAATCATTGGTACTCTGTTTCAGAAATAATTTAATTCCAATAACAAAGATTCAAGGTGGCTTGTTATAAAAAAAACTTGTAGCAAAAAAAGTTGTTTGAGATGTGGGAGTCCTATTTTCTTATCTTTCTGGCTGATTTAGAGTTATCTTTTTAGTGTAATGCAGTCTAGGAACAGCAATTAATATTTCCAAGGCCACCTTACATTGAGGAATTTACTTGAGCTTTTCATCTTCCAGAACCCCTAACACCATTTTAAACTTAACGTGTTCTCCAACTATACTATCATTCACTCTCTAAGAATGACCTTACAGCATTCATTGCTTCTAGATATTTCATTTCTTTAAAGGGTATGTAGGCTGATCACAATTAGCAACTGTTTATGCTACATTGCTAGTCTTAAAGATGCCTGGAATTTTTATTTTTTTAAAAAAGGAAACAAAAAGGTATACTTTTTTTTGCAGGTGTCAGAAAAAACAATTTACAGTCCCTAGGTTAGGAAATAAAATTGCAAACATCCCATTAAATCAATGTTATAATAATTCATCACAGAAATTTAATTTGAGCCTTCTTTATAATAATATTTTTAGCAACTTGAAGTGTTTCATGTATTAAACGCATTATTTTAATAATTAGTGTTAAGAGTTGCCAAATTTGGAATAGAGGTGAGCCTGTCACAGTTCCACATTTACAGGTAGCCAATATCTAGGTTTAATATGCATTCCCCTTAGGCACATGCAATCCATAAGGTTTTCCGTAAAGCTGTCTTGTCCTGATGAGTGTCATGGGCAGCCCCTGGGGCTGACACCCTCCTGGGATGCCCTGGGCAGAGCCAAGTCAAAGGCACATTTCTCCAAATTTTTGGGGTTGTGCCTTGGGCAGCTCTGCCTCTACACATCTGTGTGTATAAGGATTTTATCTTAAAATCACACACTGCCCTGCTAGATTGGGATGGGTTTGCTCACACTGTGAGCAAACCGCAAATCTCAGTCGCACTTGCACAAGGATCAATAACACCTGCAATACTTGCAGAGCAAAGCAAGTGACACGTAACGTGACTCAGGTATAACCAAATATTAGGAATATGGCACAAGAGTATGTTAAAGAGGATAGCTGGGGAGAAGGGTCCAGACAGAAAACAGGCAGCCAGTTAAAGAGGATGCTTTCCCTAACCCAGATGCACCATTTCATTGAAAAAAAAAAGGTTTATTTGACAATCTTAGGCTTTAGTAAGTATTCTGAAGAAAACTGAATATAATCCT
This sequence comes from Turdus rufiventris, assembly GCA_013186435.1. NCBI lineage: Eukaryota > Metazoa > Chordata > Aves > Passeriformes > Turdidae > Turdus > Turdus rufiventris. Next base: position 6,737,349 of record PYHW01010334.1, read on the forward strand.
AGGCAACATGTCTTTGGAAGCACAAGTATAACTAATACCTAGGTTTTCTTAATGTTTTCCAGCAAACTCATTTATCTGGGTTTTTTTTGCTATTAATAAAAAAGAGTCAGGTCCTATTGACTAGGCCTATTGCCTATTCAAGGAAAAAGATATAAGCAGTTTTCACTGTTGAAAATGTTAAAATTACAAAGACATGTAGGTTATCAATGTGGAATAAATCAAGCCTAATTAAAAATATAAACATAAAATGCTCTTATGCACATTTTAAAATGTACTTTACAAAAGTTTACATTTTCCAAGTAAAACGACTGTCAGAATGTAAACAAAGCCAAGAAGTAGCACTTCTATTGAATCAGCCAAAATTTAAAATTCTTGTTGGATTTGTCAGCATGACACGCAGTTAAACTTGATTTATTACTAACTGCTTTATCAGCTGCAAAAGTTATTAACTATTGAATAAGCTAATTTAATCAATTTAGTATTTGTATCATGAAAAATATAGACTACAAAGGCTACTCAGAAAATAAAGTCTGTATACTCTCTCTATATTTAGTCCAAAGATTGAGTACACAGGGCAGAGTAGTATGGAGTCACAGTTGTAATACATATAAGATATAGATTTCCAGGCTGCACTCAGATATGTGTTTTAATTGAAATATTTTAGCTGATTTTAATTTATGTAGTGTGTAGTTTTCCAAATTTTTGGTTAAATTTAATGTACAAACATGTTGAAGTATCAATATTTAATGCAGTGTTTCCCATCTGAAGTGTGATTTCAAAACAAATTTCCTCTTTCCATACACTGGTTCACTTTATGGAGTGTATAAACTGGATTCATTTTGTGGGGAACTAAATTAAAGTTCCTTGTCAATTCTACAAGTTCAGCCTGGGCTCCTGCTAGGTTAGCTAATATGTTTCCTTTTGAGATATTAGTCCACAGTTCTTGTAAATTTAGAAGCAAACTCATCACCAATATATAGCTGAGAGCTCAAACCATGAGCTAGAACTACCAACAAAATGAAGTGATTCAGCCTCATTATGGAAAATCTGAACAAAGAGCAAAATAAAAATGGTCTACAGATTTATGTATGAAGAATAAAGTTTTCAGGACAACAAACTTTTACCATCTTTTTTCAGGTTGCAAGGGAACAGAAATCTTTGAATAAGTCTTGTGGTTGAAGACAGGCTGCAACTGCACAGCTGTTCAGCAGTGAGCCAGCTCTTCCTCCACACACAGACACCAAACAAACCAGTTTACCATGCATAAGAATAAGACCAAAGCATATGCAAACATGGGAGAAGATTTTACACCAGGCTAAAAGTCAAGCATGCAGTCAAAATATATCAAGATCTTTGAACTGATTTTGACCATGCACTTTGGTTTTGGTTCCAAGCTCCACCAATGGTGTGATATAGGCTACAATCCAAGCCATAATTTAACATTCCTTCATGCTGTAAGACTTCTTTTGAGGAAAAAAGGCAACACAATAAAAAAGAAGAAAAATTTTGTTGGTTCTTTGAAATTATGTTCAACAAAAAGATGTCATAAAGCATGATGAAACATTATAACTTGCCTTCATTGGAGCATTTCTCTAACTGCAATTATTTCAACATGTTTTTGTTAAAGAATGACGTTTTGAAATACTATCTTGCTCCCAACCATATATAGATATCTGTTATTTTTCCCTCACAATATATTTTATGGCATGCAGTCTACCCAGTTAATTTTATTCTTCCTCTTTAGCCATGTTATTACAGTGCACAACAATCACTTTTTATATTCAGTTTTTAAAAAGGAATATATTTTAATTTTAAATTTCAATTTTAAACCCAGTGGTAGTTAGGAAAAATCTGGCCTCTTTGATTCAGTTCTGGCCTGTGTACGATATTCCCTATGTTGTGAGCTGTGCTTCAGACCATGTCTAGCTTAGCCCCATTAACTATATTTCTTTAAATTTTCATCATGGTTAGATAGAGAACTGTCATTATTATCAATTAACTCTATGAACTCACGATATTTTTAATGAAGACCTAGTTCCTGTTTTGCATTTCCATGAAGATATGTCATATTTCCATATAAATCAAAGAAGAATTTTGCTAGGATATATATGTGTGAAGCATCATCATATAGTTAATAATTATTTTTAATGAAAATAAAACTGTAGGAAATTGACACATATTTTATTTGAATTATATGATGATAACTTGAATTTTTGTTTATTTCCATTTTTACTACACTAATATTTCATTATTTTTAAATAATATAAAAGTTTAAAAAAGCTAATATATTATGTCTATTTTAATGGGAAATATTTGGCAGTTTGATAACTCAGGCAAACTGAAGTTTTGATTTGATATTTCTTGTCAACCTTCTCTTTTTTACTTGGTTAACTGCTATATAGTATTCCAACCGTATTCTCTTTCTCCTAATTTAAGATACCTTATTTAAACATATAAAAGACAGTGCAACCTCCACCGGGATATGAGTTATTTATATTTTTAAGGGTTCAAAAGCTAAGAATATTTACCACATAGTCATGAAGAACCCAAATGTAATAATTCATATAAATTTATAAAGAAATTAATATATATTTATAAAGAAATGTTTCATGGTACAAATTCAAATTAGAGAAGTATCATTTGCCAAAAAAATTAGAGGCCATAGAGTTGTTGATCCTGTTAATATTCTCTGGAGTTCTGGATCCTTAAACTCAATGGGTTGTACTGAAATAAATAAATTATTATGTTGTCTTTGTATTCAGTGCCCGTCTTAACTTTGATGAATATATACCACAGATATAGCTTTTTCACACACACACACATGAAATGTCAGTCTTGTCAAATCTTAAGCTTTCATTTATTTGTTTGTTTATCTTTTTAAAGTATGAAGTATCAAATATGACTTCTCATATTCTCAAGTTTTACCTAAAAGAATGTCCTTTACTAACTTGATTTCATTCATTCATACCTAGTGGTGTCTCTGGTGATAAGCTGAGGACAGATGGGCTGCCTCCTCATAACTTCAGAATTTCTGAACTTACCCACTCCTGTCTACTCAGCTTTTAAATTTTTAATGCTCACTTTTTTATTATGTAATAATGATAATAATAATAGTAATAGTAATAATAATAATAATAATAATAATAATAATAATAATAATGGCCTCTTCTTCAAGACTCAGTGCTTCCCAGGTTAACTATCCAATGATAAGCATAATATAATTTATATCCTATGATTCACGTGTCTTCAATTAATTTTTTGCAATGATGTTAACTCTGACAACACCTTACAAAAGAAGAAATCTAGCATACTGCACAGATAATCCACCAGGTGGTATAATTTTAGGATTTAAACACATTTTGTGCTGTTGTTTTTTCTATTACATTTATACTGCCTTTACACTGGGGAGAGCAAAAGGGACTATGCTTGGAGAGAATGCAATAGCCTGATGCAGGGCTGAGGAAAAGTCTAAATTTTGTAATTAATGTATAATCATACTCTTAGCATTTCATTTAGCTAATAAGAGGCTTGGTATTAAGCACTTCCATTGGTATTTGGGTAGCAGCAACTGTAAAGAAGAGTTTTGGACCTAAAGGGTATGCATCAGAGTACACATACAGTAAATGGAAATGAAACAGATGTATCCCTGTTTTCATAAAGTTTTACTTGAAGACTTGCCAAACTGTAATGTAAGTTTGTATAAAGTCATGGTACATATTTTTGAGGTAGACAAAAAAGGAATTCCAATACTTTGGTTGATGGAGGGGTGAAAAGCATTTTCATAGTTAAATGTATTATCTATCATCATCCAGTTGCTTTGATTTTTACAGCATTAAAAAAAAAAAAAAAGAATTTTTATAACCATGAAGCTAGACAAATTTCAAAGCAGTACAAAGTGGCTCCTCATTCTCAATGCAGATTTAGGTATGTGTTGCCTACACAGAGATGGTGACAGGAAACCCTGTAGAAAAAGATTAATGACACTAGAATTTACCAGCTTGGTGCTTACACTGCACTTTCAGTGTGCATGGATAAAGTGTTTGTTTTCCTTTTTAGATTGCTTACCACTGCTTGATTTACTGGGCAGCAGAGTTTTTAAATAACTGTGGCATGGCCAACACCCTTCCAGCAAGCAACTGAACTTGTTTTAGATTACTTGTTCTGGGAAAATTATGTAATACTTCTTTCTACCAGGATTTTCCTCATGAAACAGAAACTCAGAAGATACTGGAATTGCAACTCAATTTTGATTTTGAATATCTTTGAGATGCTTTGCCCATGAGGGTAAAAATCTGTGATCATTGATAGAATCTGTTAAATGATCCTCAAAATATCATATAGATAGTAATTCCTTCCAACTATACAAGTTATGTAAAAGTCAAAATGGTTAATGTTGGTTTTCAGCAAGTTTAACAGGTTTACAAAGGCATCACAAATCCCTAGGTGACTATAGTTCAAGATGACATTGAAGGAAAATCTGATTCTTGGTTATTCTGTTGAAAACTGTATGATTTTAATGCAACTGAGGAAATGTAGACACCTGTGTTAAAAAAAAAAAAAAGGCAAACTGCTTTCCTCATATAATCTTATTATAGGTGTAACTCCACTGATAATGAAAGAGTCATATAAAAAGAGATTTTATTCTTCTGCTCCATTCTGTTCCAATTGGTGGAAAGATGCATGGGCATAAAATCAGAGGAAGCAGAGAAGTTTTATTCAAATCTTAACAGTGGTTATAGTGGTATGGAAATTATAGGGTAAAATACAGTTGCTACTCACTGGATGCAATGTTGTTGGCATCCTTGAAGCCTATTCCATGGTGGTTCCTCACAACCACAGCACCTGCTAAGGGGGATGGAAGGGAGGGTGGAGGCTCTGTGGTCAGGTTCTGTGGAAATCCTTGCGGGGAGGAGAACTCCATGGTACTTGGCAGCTGAGAAACTGCACACCACCTATTAGTCAGGGAAGAGAGGGGATATGTCCTGCTGCTGAGCCAACAACTGTGCTGAAATCACTCTTCTCAGATTAACTTGGTTCATTACAGCCCAGTTGTAATGCTAACTCGCACCTCCATCCCAAAGTTACCAGACTACAAGATATTACCATGCATGAGTACATTTTTTTGGACTGTGTGTTTAAAAGTGAAACTAGAGAATTTTGCACCAGTCACTAACAAATGTACGGTTGATGAGAGTCACTCAAGTTCCAACCATAAAGAAGCTGTATGAAATTCAAGAATGGAGGAAAAGTTAGGGCAGACTCCCCTGTAACTGCTGGGGTCATGCTGAACTTGTCCTGTAGGGACACCTGTGCGGTAAGAGCCACAATCTATTAATGATGAATAATTTTTCTAGGAGTTTGAGCTTGTCCGTATTTTTCTTTGACTATGTTTCTGCAGTCAGACACTTGAATCCCCACCTACCACAATTTTATATTAATAAAGAGTGTAATTATGCAAACTGCTAGTGCGAGTCCTTCATGGGCACTGGCAGTCGCTGGCAGCAGGGAACACACGCAAATAGAGAGGAAGACCCATTGAGGGGTCTGCCTTATGCTGTTAGTGTGTCCCTGAATAAATCAGTCAAACCACCTCCCAATCTAGCAGACTGCTCAGGGAAGGGTCTCCCTAACAGTATGCTCACAGACTAGTCATGCACAAGGGACTGAGCTTTCTTAGGGCACTGGCAGACAAATTTAATGCTAAGAATTGAGGATATCTCCCTTTTTCAAGTGGCACAATTGTAGATCATAATTCTTTGCAAAACGTTACAGGTTCTGGTTGCCCTCTATGTTAGCAACTCCAGTCTCTCCTGGTCTTTTATTTGCACTTACAATGGATTTTGTGAGGAAATTGTACTCTATCTGGATAAACTAAGCAACTTGACAAAACACTGCAAGCTTGTTACTGAAGAAAAGGTTCAAAACTGACATGAATTGAGGCATTTTAACAGTCAGTGGGCTGTCTGAGACATGCTTTATAATATTAATTCATCTTCCCCATCAGTCAGAAATTGTAGTTACTCAGTATCAACTCCTCTTTTTAAGTGCACTTAAAGACACTGTCAAGTTTGAATTACTCTACCTATAGAAAAGAATCTACTTTTCCCACTTGGACAAAGGTGAATAATCACCTGGGGCAGAAGGAGAGCACATGGCCTCTGATTTCGCTAATGAACCACCCAGAAAAGGGAAGACTTGGCACTCTAGGCTGAGGTTATCCAAGATTTGACTTTGATATCAAGCATAACACAAAAAATGAGAATCTTTTTTTTTAAAACAGTTTTGCTTAGACTTTTCTGAGCGGGTGAGCAAAGATAATATGAAAAACCATAAAGTGTCACAGGCATGAAAAAATAAAAGGTAAAAAAGGGTGCTGTCAATCTCTAAAGGATAGGTTAAAAGAGGGTCATTTTAGAATGACCCTGCAGATACTAAGGTCAGCTAAGCAGAATGATAATTTGCATACTGTAAAGAAATGCATAAAGAATGCAGCCTGGCTTTCCTTAAACATCTGCACTTTATTTACAAAGGTGCAGCTTAGTTCTAGGAGACATGAGTGGTGGAGTGAAATGAAGGTGTACCCTATATAAATGAAGGTATGCCAGTCAAATTAGTGCAAAAATATATAATGTTTCAAATGTCATAATGGCATTCTGAAATGACACCACATTTCACTATGAGAAAGTGCTACACTGTCACATAATTTCCATTTTGGCCTTTAGTCTTGGCAAAAGAATATCTCACTACAGGCAAAGGCAATATTTTTATGTTTTAGTATAATTTTCATGTGAAAAATAAAACCTCTTACACAAATATTTTGATAAGAGCACAATGTTTTCACTACATCTGTCTATATCAGCCTGTCATTATATCCTCTAACAACATATTATCCGAATAATGAGGGGCTGCAAAACCATGTCATTCCAATGGCATGACTGATTCTTCAACTGTTCCTCCTTCTGGGAAGGAAAAATTTTAACTTCATCCCTAAACAGCTTCTTCCAGCTCTTGGCCCAAAGTGAGAAATCTAGGGCCAAAGTCGGCAAGCTACTCAATTTCCTTTAGGATGAACGTATATCCCCTTAGGGTCAAAATGAGGCAAAAAAGGCTTGGGTCAATTTCAAGTGTACTTAATTTATAGTTTCCCTGGAAAGTATCTCTGGTGGGTTATCCCTCATCAGTGGTGCATAGTGTTTACTTGCTCCTAATTGTGTGCTGACACATATTTTAACGTGAATGTCCAGGTATGTATGAATGTAGCTTCATAAAACTCTTTAACTTTTGACTCCTGAAAACTGATGTCCTATGATTTGTTTGACACCTGTCCTGAAGAAGGTTTTCCACTCACCACATTTTTAAACTGGCTCTATCAGGAACTTACGTTTTGTTTTCCCTGCACTGTTTAACTCTTTACATTTATGAAGAGCAACCAGAGCACATCTTTCCCTTCACTTGGCTAAGTTCTTTAGATTCTCAAAATCATTCATTGACCTAGCAATTTCCCCTCCCCTTTTATATTTAGGATTCTTTTTTTTCCCATGTGACTTTATAAAAATTCTGCATTTGCATTCCTCAGGAATGTCTGAGCCACCAAGTTTCCACTGTTAAGAAAAGACGCTGTCCTGCAAAGAGGCTTATAGGTCTGTTACCTTGAAGAGAGGATGATAAATGCTTAATTCTGGATGACTCCTCTACACTTCACTATTGAAAAAAATTATGAAAAACATGACAACATCATAGTGTAGTTCAAACTGAGTGAGTCCTTCTTGTGATCATGCAAAAAGTTGAGAGTTTGGTGATTTCCAGCAGGAAAGGATTTCTGGGTTCACACCCTGATCTGCTTAAGGGGCAGAAGTACTAACATTAGGTTACAACTTTATATCCGCATTTTTTACATTGTTGGATATTGAATAGTCAAGATTTTTTGCATAACATTCTGAGGGATACATTGTCTATGCAGTTTGTAGTCAGGTACATGCAATATATTATTTAAATGAGTATCTAGCAGTAAATTTTATGAGTGAGATCCAGCTCACTCAGTTTAAATGTCTAGAATGTACTTAAACTTTAGGTTTGTGGTATAAATGTCCCTTTTAAATTTTGACCTATTTTCAGGAAGACCATTCAAGCTTCATCTTGTGGAAAGCCTCCCCAGAAAGGTGACTGGTGACTTGTTAAGCTTCAGCACCTTAATGGTGGAATGCATGTCATTTAACCTCCAAATAACAATAATGCCTTATTTTTTGGAATGGGATCATCTGCCTTTGACAGAGTCTCATTCATCTATTTTAAAATAATGTTGCATCAGTAGTTTTTTGCCAAGTGTATGATCTATTGATCGAACAGCCCATCTGATATTCCTGCATTGACATGAGTCCTCTAGGTATACCTTTGTATAAAGTCATTCAGTCCATACTTTGAAGGTTCAGATTAGAAAAAAAACAAGCCCTGTACAATATTCTGCAGACATTCAAATAGACTAGCTAAAAACATGGATTTTTTATTCAGATAAGGTCTTAAGACACATTCTAATATGCTCTTCTCCACCCTTGGTTGTGACAAAAATCAGTGACAAGCAAAAAAATGACACTGATGAAGGTGAACTGCATGTGGGAAGGAGTTACCTCTGCAGTTATACTTTCAGAGGGGGCAATTGTCAGTCTGCAGCAGGCAGCAAGTGAATGGGATGATGATGATGAGGAGCTGTAGGCTGTGGTCACCTCTTGACCTAGATCAGCACCAGCTGGACCAACACATCCAACTCTACCCATAGTACTCTATTGTATTTAGGAACTTTTGAATCTTTAGCACAGAAGTTATATCTTTCTGCATAAATTAGAAGATGCTACAGTTATATTTTCTCATGTCACTGATTTCATTAACTATTAATTATGGCTCAAGTGTAGCCACTGACTAAGATAAGATGTCACAAGTTCAGTGCTGCTTTACATATACAAGAACAAAATGTTCCCTCTTATACCACTCAGTTCTCTGAAATGATGCATACCTTTCCCTGAATTGGAAAAAGCCAAGTGCAGAGTAAATCAACAGCACTTGATAAACTCTTGGAAGGTCAAGGAAGATGGGAATCCAGTTTAAATGGTTAAATAAAAAGGGAAAAGCTTACACTTACCCTTATGAAATAAACATCATAAAAAGTTTCTGTGTGTAAGGGAACACACAGCACTACAGAGAAACAAGGAGAGGGGGTGGAAGTAGCACCAAAACTGGTATGCAACAATAAACCTTAGTCATGTGCTTTTAAAAGCCCACTGAAGTCAGTAAAAATTTTCCTTCTGTATCACAATGCATTTATACAACGCTTGTTCCAAAAATCTCTGCGTCCAAGAAAAATTGACTAATATTTATGGGGGAAAATATTTTTTCAAAGGGAAATTTAATCATAGAACAATGGTATTTTCAGCTTGGGTCAGTGTCTGTCTCCAGGAGAATGCTACATGAGGGAAATTATAGAAGTAAATCAGCAGTAAAATTTCATGTACTTAATTCTGTATCTCAAAGGACCAGTTCTGAAGAAAAATTGAGAGGTGTTTGTGCCACCATATTTCTTAAAAATGGGTCTCCAGTGAAGGGGAAAATGCATCCATTGCTGCTAGTAGTTGGAGGCAGTGAATAGGTAAAATAATTTTTAAAACAATACAATTGTAATTTCAAATACAATCTTTCAGAGCCTTATCTTACCTCCGAATAAATTTACCTTGTCATATATGTAGTCACGCACCTAATGTCGTATATGTAGTCTCATATAGCTACTAGTTAAAGGCTAAAGACAGGCCTTTTTTGTTTCAAACCTCTAGAATATCCATTACTGAGAAATAAATTTCTAAGAATAAAAATATCTCTTTCCCTACCATTATTCCCATTTTTTACTGTGAATCTATCCACTGAAAAGACTCACTTTTCTAAAATTCCATAAATTTAAACAAAGTATTCTGCTTGCAGAAAATATTTATTTTAAATGTGTGTTTTTCAAACTCCTTGTTCACATGGTTAGGACCACTTTTTAGTTAAAGCAGAGATATGACTCAGGAAATCTCTGTTCTAGTTATCAAGCTGTTACTGATTTACTGTGAGATTCTGGACAAATTCTTTTACCCTCTGTGCCTCCAGTTCCCATACATATAAGATGAGAATATTATTAATTGGGCTTTTTAGATTCCTTTGGAATTGTCCAAAGATGCTTGATATTATGATTAATTATTACTATCAATATATGTATAGAATAATAAACACTGACCACATTGTAATGGCAAAGCTGTCTCTGGGATTTGTACAGTATTCAGATATCAGAAAATGAGAAGAACTCTTTCAAATGTTAAGCTAATGGTATTTGAAATTTGAGACGAAACAGAATGATTTTTTTTTTTTTTCTTTACATGACTGCAACTTCTTAAAGGACAATCCCACAAACCAAAAATTAGTCTGGTTAGTTTTATCTTTTGATTAATATGCCCATATTTTTTAAAGAACAGCTGAAGAAATTTCCAGATATTAACTTACTATAGACTACTGGGAAAGTGCATAACTACTCTCTGAAGGTATATATTGGCTAAAGATGGTGGGGTTATAGTTTTAACATTGAAAAAATAATTCTGATTTCCCTATTTACTAAAATGTACTTAAAATAAAAGATGAGTTTGTAGTTTTAGAACTGTGTATCTGATTTAAAGGCAATACAGTATAAATGGCATATTAGTTGCTAGTTTAAGTTTATACCTTGTCTTTTAGTGTCTCCAAAACTGGATCTCTTCATACTGAGTAGTACTGACAATTAGTGCTGAGTACTTTAATAAAGAATAAGAAAAAAACCACCTGTATTGTAGTCCTAGTATTGATTCAAATGAGATCCTGGAATGCTATTGCAATGTTTGTTCTGTACATGATTAAAAAGTTTTGCCATTGCAGCATGAATTACCAGACCAGACCAGAAAATTAAGGATTTTGTCTTATAACTTTTATGCTACAAGTAAAAAAGTAAAACAAAAACATAAATGCAATTCAGCCTTGGGAAATAAATATGTGAGTTCTTTATCATTCATGTTTTATTGTCATAGGAAATTATTCAAATTGCTGGAAAAGGATTGTAATAGACAGTCTGCAACCTTGTCTCCTTCAGTGATGCAAGGGAGGTAAGATTCCCATGAGTTCTGTAACACAACTCACTCGTGTTTGACTTGGGCTGGGAACACAGTCCTTGTTTTCAACAGAATTCTTGCCATTAATGATGACTTAGAAGGAAAACCTTTTGTCCTGGGTTGATCCTGAAGTGTCAGCCTAATTATTTGCCAAGCAGGAAAGTAACAATTGTTTGCAGCCATTATGGAGATTCATGTTAAACTGGTTTCCCACTCCCAAAATGTTGGAGTAAAAAAAAACCTGCAAAATGTAAAATAAGCAGTGTCTCATAAAATTAACAGTTTCAGGAAAGCATGCTTTATATAAAACTGATGTTGCATAAGACAAGATAAACATTGGACCATATGTTTCAGTAGCACTTAATGCTAAAATTGCTTCAAAATCTTGTACAGAAGATAAAATTACCTTTGCTAATAAAGGAGACATAAGACTGTGCTAAGCCTAAAAGAAACACTGCAAAGCAAAAATGAATAATTTTAGTGAAAGTATAGAAAAGATCTTGGTAAGGTCAGCAGTCATGTAAGGTTATTGGAAAAATTATGCAAATTGTTAGAGAGAAAATATTATTGCCTAATGTAGTCCAAAATTTCATATCATCAGCACTTTTTTTTTGTATCCCATAATAAATCTGTATGTGTGTCTTTGATTTCCATCTCATGTAACAAAGGGATTCACAAAATTTGCATTGCAGTTTGAGGTTTTTTTCTCTTAGACTGAATTAATCAGTATTAGCAATTAAATAACATTTGAATATCAAATGAATAGTAAACAGTTAGCATTAACCAAATCAATAATTAAAGACATAATAATTGAATGGTCAATGGTCATTCCTAGGCTTAAATTATGTTTTGCTAATTTTCGTATACATTTGTACAAAGTCTGTTCAGTGATGTGGATGAGGTTCACTCTCTTTGTATGTCACGCGAACTCATTTCACCAGAACTAGCTGAAAGTCAATGCAAAGGACTGAAATTTACTGAAGATACCATCAGCCACGTTCTTGTAAACATTCACTATCAGGAGCTTAATTTTTACACTTTTGATAGGATTTGACCTTAGATATATTGACTTTTAATATCCTGTATGTAATGGAGTTTAGAGAACCCAGGGGATGATTCAATAGGCTAACTAGGATGTTTTCAGTTTAGTTATCTAGATAATGATGTTTACTGGCCTGTGAAACATCCCAGAGCACCCGAGTTGTCTCTGTAAATCTGGCAGATAGTGCATAGGGTCCACAGGTGACCCCCGCGCATTTCCAGAGAGAAAGGCAGAGGACAGAAAAATAACCCAAACTTTTATAATAGTAGAAATATGTAGTGTGTGTTTCTGTTCTCTAAATGTTGTTAACTCTGAAGATTTGATTTCAGTTGGGAGTTTAGACTCATAATATAAGTTCATCAAATTTTAGAAGCCCCAAATGATGCCCCATGCCTCACTCTGTGTCTGAATGTCTCTCATTGTGGCCTATAAAACGGGAAGTAAATATCAACAGGTTTGGATGTAGTGAAAGTTTGGGTTTGAAATTCCATTATCTAAAGAGTTGAATAATGAGAATTGACATTGTGTGTTTGAAAACAGAAATTTAAAGCGCAGGTTCAAGGTTGTCATGATCTTTGGGAAGATACACAGAAATTCTGAGGGGAAAAAATGTTTTTGCTATGTTGTGATAGATTTGGAGCAGGAAGGGAAAAGAATAGTGGTCAATTCAGATCCAGTGAGAGAAATAGAAATTTTTAAACTAATTGTCTAGAAAATAATTCTACCAGAGCAGCCAACTAAATGTTAAATGGAGAAAAGACTTGAATTGTTCACTGCTTGTAAAAAAAAAAAAAAAGTAGCTTAAAACTCTGACCCCAGGAAATTGAAAACTAATTAAACATTGAGCATATCTGAAAACCCAAAAATGTAAGATCAGCCTTTATTTTAAAAATTAAAAAGTGAAATTTTCAAGTCAGTAAATGTTCTATCAGGCTTGGATTGTAGAGTAAAACTTGAAATAATATTAAACAAATCTCACTTATGAAAACTAGAAATAGAAATTATCCAGAATCAAAATACTATTAGAGACCTAATTGATAGCTACTGAAATACAGCAAAAAATATAAATAAGTCTTTTATTAGACTTGGTGAGTCACAAAAATGATGGAAAAATAGTTTTGTGAATCCTAGTGTTCTGAATTTTATCCAACATGTCCTGTATTCAAGTTATTTACTTCTTTGAAAAGATTTTCAATCTTTCATTGAATAGTAGGTCTTACTTCTCCAAAAATCTAAGTTGGTGACAAACTTGGTTGGGTCATGGACCTTAAAGTACAGACCAGATACAAAAAAACCCCAAATAAAACAAGCGAAATACAAAAAGACTGCCCACACAACAACCAGAACAAAACCCCAGTCCACAAGAAGAATCCTTTGAAGAAACCTCTGACCTGCTGTCACAGCCAGCTGTAATTCTAATTCATGATAGGCTATTTTTGATGACAATGCAGAGGAGGTTTGCATTTATCAGTCCAATGGATAAATAATTGATTTTCTCCAGGAAGTCAGAGTATCTCTTGCACATGTGAAGAAGGACAAGTGTGATGCTTTAACATTTCCTCAGTTTTATTTTATTTCTCTATGGGGACACCTTTGAGCTGCAATATTTTCATTCTACCAGAGGAGTTTACTTCAAGTTCCAGGTGGAGTTTTTATTGTTCTTCTGTCAATATAGTAACAACAAATATAGAATTTAACTCATGTTTTAAAATTGCGATTATCTCCTAAACAGCCACCAGTGATATTGAGAACTTGGAAGAGCTACAAAGGATGTTATGTGACAGTACATTTGTTTGACAGTTGCAAGAATGTATTTCACGTTTCTCAGCAGCAGAAAAAGTCCCTGTCAAGCAAGCTTTTTGCTAAAAATTGTTCTTTAATATCACAATATTTCCCAAGTATTGCTTTTTGAAGAGGTATTTTTAAACTTATCCTTTCTTAATCTCACACCAGCTATCAAACTTTAAAATGGTGCAAGAGCAAATTTTTTTTGGTCTCTTTTTCTTTTTTTTTTTATTTTAAAATGCTATTAAAAATTGTTTTGTCCTGATAAACTGCAATTTAGATGGAGAAAAAAAATGTATTGACAGCTGAACAAATACCTGCAAAACCACTTTGGACATGCTGAAAATTAGCTCACAAAAGAGATATGATCTTCAGCTTGCTTTCATTAGTAATGGCAAAATTCACCTCTGACTTGATCATATATGTGTCCAAAGAAAGATTAAAGAGAAGAACTGTGTTATTGTGTTCAAGATTCATTGGGCAGCCTTCACTTTTGTTTATTAAAAAACAGGAAAAGAGAAAACAAAAGCTGAAAAAAAACCCCCAAACAAATGACAGAGCTTTGTAGAGGGGAGAGAAAACCCAGTCAATTGGATTTAAGTGTCCAGTTTGATTTGTTGGACTCTAGAGGAGGTAGGAGCCGAAAGTGAGGTGCCAGATTTTATCCCCTTAGGAATCCTGGCTAATGAGGAAGTTTCCAAGGTAGGTAAGATATGTCCTCATTCTAAAAGTATCTTGTTCCCTCCACCAAAATCTCTATAAAGCTTTTGAAAACTTTCAATCACTGTTTTGGAGAGGATCAAAATAATGAAGTATTTTGCACAAGCTCAAACTCACAGTAGCGACTGCAGCTCAAAACTCTGAACTGTGGACCAAGGTGCTGAGACCATATTCCTCTACCTTTTAATATAATGGCAGAGAGAGGGATATTTTTATAATTGCTGATTATATCTCACAACTTGAAAGGGAACTTTTCCACTGTTATCAAAACAACAAAGGGGAACTGGGGAATAATGGAAAAAAGGTGAAACAGTGCATATCAGAGATGGAAAAGGCACAGGGTGTGAATGGCAGGAGACAGGGAGATAGCTAGAAACTTGCTGTATTTATTTCTGCTGTAGAAGGTGCTCGATCTGTGGAATTATGGGAAAAAAAATGGGTTCTTGTTAAACCATGTTATTAGCTTTTTTTCCTGGATGATTTTCATTTTCCTTGAACCAATCATGCTACCCAACAGAAATTAATCTGTTCAGTAATGTAATATGACCTTTCCACAGCTTCTTACTCATTAGATCTATATTTTTCAAATTAATAGACATGAAGAAAGAAAAATATGTCACATTAACTCCTTGTGTAGAGTTTTATAGACATATAAAAATAATTACAGCAAGAGAAGTAAAGTCTAGCACATACCGGGTGTTAGGTTTGTGGGGTTGCTGGAAGTGTTGATAGTGTCTATATCAAGATCTCAAGTGAAGTGCAGTATTTTCTGTTTCCAGGGGTTATCTATGGAAAAGGACCTCATGTTCACCATCAAACTTTAGAAAACCTCACATTTCTTTTCAAGCAATAAAATAACTAATAAGTCAATTCTGTTACACTGTTTCACCAAGAAAATATATAAAATTTGATTAATTGCTTTTGGTTCTTCTTATGCCATTTGTCATGTATGATGAATGCTGTCTAATACATTGAACAAAGACAACAGATTTGAACTAAGAATTTTTATTGATACTGAATGAATTCCTTTTTTAACATTTATTTGTTTTACATTTTTAAAGAGGTTTAAATATCAGTAGGACTTCTTAGAGATGTTGAAAATACAGTTTGAAAGGAAAAAAAGAATAGTATCTATTCCCTTTTATTAAAAAAAAAATTACGCAGGAAGCAGACTCCACACATTTTTTAAGTGCGGTGTAGTTGTTTTATTTCTTTTTTTCTACTTGTGGTTGTGCCTTTTCTGTCCTAGGTATTTCCAATCATTTCCTAAATTAATGTCAAGGTTTGAATCATTAAATAAAAGTTATTATTTCATAATTTTCTCAGTAAGAATCTTGAGGTTATGACAGTAGTAAAATTATGTCTAGATACACAATGTGCTGTAGTTGCACAGACTGATTTTTTTTTCTTCTTTACAGCTATCTAAACAGAATTTGGAAGGGGAAAGTGCATACAAATATATCAGTCTAGATGCAACAAGGACAGCTTTGTAAAACATATTTTAAATCAGTGAAATATACATTCAACCACTGTGAAAACATACACTGCTTTTTCCTGAGGTAGACACAAGAATTGAGGTCCTAACAGAGGCTTTAGAAGTCTTAAGAGTTATAGCAATATATTTAAGGGTTTGATCCTTCTTCCATTGTAATCAGACATTTTTCCAATTATTTCAAAAAAACAGGAACTGAGACTCAAGATTTCTTGTAGCATAATTCTTCTCATACATCTCTAAATCAATGTAGTCCTACTCTAGCGTCTCTACATATTTATTTCTTTTCATCATAAACATTGTAATTTGCCATTTAATTTCTTCCTGTAAAATCCTTCCTTTAAGAAGTTAAACTTGCTTCTAATGGTTCAGAATTAGAGATAGAGAAGGAAGATTTGTTACGTGTAGTGTAGTGTAGTAGGTGAAAAAATATAAATGCAAAATACATGGAGGTTGAGAAGGAACAGCAAAGAATAG